>JAOANR010000009.1:28947048-29012892 GCA_030278955.1 Hygrophila difformis | reverse complement strand
GTTTAAAATTAAATATATACAATATAAGTTGAAAATTATTACACATATGGATACACAGTAATGTGGTGAAAATTGAAAATTGAAAATGCAGGATATAAGTGAATGAGATGATTTAAGAACTTTTGATAAATTCATTATGATATAAATAAAAATAAAAAGAATAAATATTTATATAAAAATAAAAATTGATGAGTTAATGATTCTGAATCTATGAGAATTAACTTTTATATATAAGAAAATATATTCATAGATTATAATTTTTATTTAATGATGACATGAAGACTTTGTGGTTTGAGTATTGTTGTGAATAAAATAAAACCATGCAAGTATATTATTATTATCTTTTTGAAAGCACATTAATATAAATACAATACTTGAAATGAATAAATAAATATTATCTTATCATATCCAACTCATTGAGTATAAATGCATGCCACTAAATAATGGCAAGAATAATGATTTTTCTAGACAAGCTAATACTTTAATCATTTTCATGATACACTACTTACACAAATATAAGGTTAAAAGCAATTGCAAGAAATTTTTTTCCTAAACAAATAGATGAAAAATCAACATGATTAACAAGTGTCTTGGATGAATGGCTAGCAAAGAAAGGTGATCAATTATCTCTTGAACCCAACAAGATTAATAGCCTCCCAAATTAATAGCCTCTTTGTTAGGCTATAAGCACCAAATGAGTGGATACAAATACTCAAACCATTATTGCTCAAGACACACTTAATTGGATGATTGGTGAGGTTGTAATCACTCTCACAATGTGTCATGTTCAATTGTTCAAATATTAGCGTATAAATAGAGGGAGTTTCTAGCCTTCAAACACACCAATCTCATCCATCTCACTAGCCAAATTCACTACCCATTCTATTCTTCAAAGTTCTCCCACATAGTGAGCATATATTAAGGATTGTGGAGTTTTGTAGGCTTGGTAACCTTCATCATTCTAGAGTTCTAACTCTTCTCAACACTTGGTTAGTAAGATATCCTCCTTGTAAACTTGTATCTTAGAGATCTAAATATTTTATTTTTATATTATAAATTGATTTTCCTCTATTTGTCGAATTTCAGTGAAACCCGTAATTTGTGGTGCGAATCTTGTGTTATAACGGCCATTATCTTTGAATCTTCTTGCTCTTATACATCAATTCAGTAAGTTAACACTCTCTACTTCAAGTTTTGGAGATCCGAATCCATGTTTTAAGAGTACAAAATTAGAATTTCTCCATTATACCAAAATCTATCAGTTTTTCGTTTACATAAAGATCCATCTCTTTAAACTATTTTGGTTCATTATCCCTCAAAGGTTCCTTCATAAAACTTGTTCCTTATTGAGTTGAGTATCTTTCTGGAAAATTTTATAATTTTTAGAACTTGTATGAAAAATTTATGGGATCCGCTTTATCGAAAGGTCAAAATCTCTTTTTGTTGAAATCTAAGAAATGATAGTGTTTTCTGAAATCCACATTTTTGAAGGTCTTAAGTGTCTCAAAGCCAAATGATTTCTTCATGAAAAATATTATCTATGTGTAATCTACCTTGTGGTAAAATTTTAGAATTTTTTGTCGCGAATTACTATTTTAAAACCTGTTGAAAATTATAGAGTCACTATTGAATTTCTGGCAGAATACATGTTTTGAAAAGAACTCAATTTTTGAAATGTTTCAATACCTTATTTTGAAAAGTGTAATATATGAAACTTGTTCAACGATGTGTTGAGTATCTACAATTTAAATTTCATAGCAATCGCCTTTCATATGAATTTTTAAACTGACTTGGCGTAAACTGCGATGTTGGACTTGATTTTTGGTCCAAATGAGAAATTGCTGGATTTTGAGATCCATGAAATGATATTTTTATATTTATGAGATATTGATATGGGAGTTAAATGTTGAAATGATATTTGGCATTATTGAATGCCCTTGTTATGAGGTTACTCCCTTGAGATTGTTGAAAACTCTTTTAAAGAGGATATCATGTGGAAAATTGTGGAAAACTCTTTTAAATACATAGTGCACTATTAACTTGAGTAAGATGCCATACTTGATAGAGGGCTAATGCAATAGGGATGTGACTTGCGGGGCCTCCCTCTCTAAATATGCCAAGACGGCATTGTTGATAAATTGTGCCAAAACGGCGTTATTGCATGTATGAGTCTACACTCTTGGGTGTATCCATGATGGGTTACCCGAGGCTCTGGAGTGTGTCTGTATATGAGTCTGCTGCATGCTGGTCATGACTTATGATCGATATGATATGATATGATATATGGAAAATGGTGTCCTCTTGTGCATAGTTGCTACAATGGTAAGAATGAAAGTTGTTTATTTTATTAAAGGTAATGCGTGTGATCATTTTAAAAGAAAAAAGTGAAATTTATTATTATTTTTTTTATGAGTGTCAATCATTATTTTAAAACCCACTTCTTAAAGTGGAGCGGGTTGACTTACTCAGTACCGTTGTACTGATAAAAAGTTATTGCATTATCTTTTTACAGATATTGGAGCTGACATATGAACTGCATCTCATGACATGAGCATTTGGGGATGGGATTACCTTTCATCAAAAGATTGTTGCTTTAAGGAACCACGTACTTTTAAATATTAATGTCCTATATATTGCCTTTAGTTTATGCTTCCACGTGAGAAAGAACAAGTACTTTAAATTTTCTTATGTCTATATTTTATAAAATTGGCAATTATTTTTAAAGTTCATACTACAAAAATTTATATTTAGCCGTAGCACTTGTCAATTAAGTTAGCCAAAGGGCGAGCCTGACTGACAAGTGTGGCGGTAACATTCTGAAACCTTATGAGGATGAATTTCGGAGTGTTACATTATGGAACAAGATAATGATCAAGAACCAAATTGGTTGAAGAATGTCGGCGAAGAATTGATTGGCCAAAATGGAAAAATGCAATTCAATCTGAATTGGATTCACTGGAAAAATGAAATATTTTTGGACCTGTAGTCCAAACACCTGAAGGTACAAAACTCGTGGGTTATAAATGGGTTTTTTTTAGAAAAAAGAAATGAGCAGAATGAAATCATTCGATATAAAGCAAGATTGGTTGCTCAAGGTTTTTCCCAAAAACCAAGTTTTGATTATGATGAAACATATTCACCTGTGATGGATGGAATTACATTTAGATTTCTAATCTGTTTGGCAGTACACCAAAGGCTTGAATTGCGCCTTATGGATGTAACATTCTGAAACCTTATGAGGATGAATTTCGGAGTGTTACAGAGTGGTATCAAAGAGTATTTTTAAACTCTAAGTATTTGTAAACTGTTAAATATAGAGCTACATGAGGTGATTCTGTCTAAGGAGTCTGGTTTTTAAAGATTGCCCGTCAGCCGGTGGCTCTACCAGTCTTTCCTGGGAATGCGACTCTGTAGCTATATATTTTAACTAGTTGGCAAATTACTTAGAAGGCGGTACCCTCTAATCTTAGCATTTCTTGGTTAAGTTAGCAACAAGGCGAGCTTGACTAAGGGGTGCGACAGTTTAAATCCGGTTTATGAATTTTAATTTATTTTTTATTTTTTAAAAAAGAGTCCATTTTGAGAAAGAAATATTCAAAATATTCTTCAAAGGCCCATATGGGCTATGTTAAATTTTAAAACTTAGAAATTATTTTTGGCGTGGGGACATATGCATTCATGAGCATGTATCATTTTCTACAAAAAAAAAAAATAAAATAAATAAAATTGTTATGATACACTAAGTAAGTTGACCTTATCATAAGTGCTCTTTTTAAATTCTCTATCTTGTAATGTTTTCAAGATTTATGAAATAAAGCTTGTTATTTAATTCCTTCTAGTTAATCTCTCTATAAATAAAGTCATACTCCTAACTTAGACATTTCTGCGTTAACTCATCCTTATACTATGACCTAACGAGTTTTAGGACATAACCATCCCTTAGACTTGAACTCACTCTTGCTTAACCATCCTTAGCTGAATGGCACCCCGTGCAAGGACTAGAAAAAACCCTCCGAAGTGTTAATGCCCTCAACAACATGGAGCCACACCAAAATCCGAACATGACTAACCATGAAGTGCCAGCAGCACAGGGTGTATCCAATCAACAAGCTGTACCACTACACACAACATACATCACCCTGACCTCACCAACAATCAGGGCGTTGGACACAACATGGTACCTCCTAATCAGGGAGCACCCAACAACCTAAACCCCTCAGAATCGAAACACGCCAAACTCGCTTGACAATGATCGCCTAAGGATCATTGAGCAAATGCTCATTGCCTTGGGTCAGGGTCAAATTAATCAAGCCACAGCAGCTGTGCCGCCACCTCAAGCCCAGCTCAATCACCTAGCAGTGGTGAACCAATACAAACCACCTCGTCATGATGGGCAAGAGGACCCTACTAAATTGGAGGATTGGATAAAGAGTTTCAACAAGCTACTCAAGGCGACTCGTTGCCCAGATGAGCAGAAGATTACTGTAACCTCGTACTTTTTAGGAGGTGATGCAGATGACTGGTGGCAGTTACAGAAGAGAGAGCTAGATGATGGTGAGGAGTATACATGGGAAAACTTTACAGAAGCTCTAAGAGGAAGGTTTTACCCGATGAGTACCAAAGCAGCTATGTATGAAGAGTTTCTATCGTTACGACAAGGAGCACAATCTGTACAAGAATACTATGTCAGATTCAAGGAGTTAGTCAGATTTGCTCCTAAGTTAGTCTCCACCGATGCCGAGAAGGCACAGAAGTGTGAAATGGTATTAAACCTCTCCATTAGAGAAGTGGTGGCTGGATTTCAGTATCCTACCCACCAAGCGATCTACGATCGAGCTATCGCAGTTTCTCGTGTACAACAAATGAAGAGAAAAGCTGGGGAGTCTAGCCGCGGGTTCCAAGGACATGACAAGAGGATTCGGGACAACCGATGAAGCAGCAACAACAACAACCACCTCAGCAACAATAAATGCAATATTCGAGGTGGGCAGAATCGACCCATCCAGGGAAACAAAGGAGGGGGCAACAATGGTACTAGAAACCATGAAGGGTACATACCACAATGTCCAAAATGCAACAAGCCCCACTTGGCTAGAGGATGCCCCAAGCCGGGTACATGTTATAGATGTGGCCGAGAAGGTCATATGAGGAAGGAGTGTAAGACCCGCATTGAAAATATTACAAAAAGAGATGACCTTATCAATATCCCCACTCAGCCAAATAATCAAGATGTGCGAAACGAAAATAATCAAGGGCAGAGGCCTCAGCAAAATAGAAACCAACAAGGGAACCATGGAGCACCTATAGGGCGGCTCAATGTTATTAATCAGGCAGATCTTTCAACTCAAGGGGATGTGATAACAGGTACATTTACGGCTTTAAGTGTGCCTCTTAAGGTTTTATTTGATTCTGGAGCAAGTTGTTCGTTTATCTCTTCTAGAATCTTGCCTGAATTAGAGATGCCAAAACCTAAAATGATTAACTTAGGAATTCAGTTGCCTTCGGGAAAATTGTATCGTGCACCAAACGATACGATGTGATTGCTATAGTTATTAAGAACCTTGAGTTCTATGCGAACTTAGTAGAACTTGACCTTAAAGATTTTGATATTATATTGGGAATGGATTGGCTTACCCAATATAAAGCGGTAATTGAGTGTCAGAAACACAAAATTACACTGTCTAAGACTAGAGGCAAAAATGTCAACTACTATGTCCAACTCCCCAAACGTAAGACTAAGATAGTAAATGCCCTAAAATTTTATAGTCTTATGCAGAAAGGATATATGCTTTATGCATGCTATATCCATAACCTCAAGTTAAAGGAGAATAAAATTGATGACATTCCAGTAGTGAGGGAGTATCCAGATGTATTCCCAGAAGAAATTCCTGGAATGCCTCCAGAACGTGAAGTCGAGTTTACAATCGATCTACTTCCCGGGACAGAACTTGTATCAAAAGCTCCTTATCGCATGGCAACCCTAGAAATGAATGAACTCAAGGAGCAACTCGAGGAATTATTACAAAAGGGGAATATACGACCTAGCACGTCGCCGTGGGGAGCACCAGTCTTATTCGTCAAGAAGAAAGATGGAGGGTTACGTCTTTGTATCGATTATAGAGGTTTAAATTAGGTAACGGTTAAAAACAAATACCCGTTACCTAGGATTGATGACCTTTTCGATCAACTTAAAGGTGCAACGGTATTCTCCAAGATAGATTTGCGATCCGGTTATCATCAACTGCGAATCGCTGAAAAGGATATTCCGAAAACTGCGTTCAGGACACGTTATGGACATTACGAATTTACAATGATGTCATTTGGGCTAACAAATGCCCCAGCAGTATTCATGAATCTCATGAATGATGTGTTTCGAGAATTTTTAGATCAATGTATAGTCATTTTCATCGACGACATTGATTATTCAAAGAGCAATGAAGAGCATGAGCAACACTTGCATCAGGTGCTAGAGACATTAAGGAAACACCAACTCTATGCCAAGTTGTCCAAGTGTGACTTTTGGTTAGAAAAAGTAGCATTTTTAGGCCACGTTGTATCAGCTTATGGAGTTTCTGTTGACCCAGCAAAAATAGCAGCAATCACCGAGTGGCCTACGCCTACTAATCAAACAGAAGTGAGAAGTTTTCTTGGACTGGCTGGATATTACAGGAGGTTCGTCAAGGACTTTTCCAAAGTTGCACGACCCCTGACTCAACTTTTGAAGAAAGGCTTGAAGTATGAATGGACAGAAAAGTGTGAATCATCATTTCAAGAGTTAAAGAAACGCCTCACAACAGCACCAATTTTAACATTGCCAGCAGAGAATGGAGATTTTGGAAGTGTATAGTGACGCTTCAAAAGAGGGGCTAGGGTGTGTTTTAATGCAACAACAGCAAGTCATTGCATATGCATCACGACAATTGAAGCCTCATGAGGAGAATTATCCGACGCACGACCTAGAATTAAGAGCGGTAGTGTTCGCGTTAAAGATTTGGCGACACTACTTGTACGGACGAACTTGTCGGATATTCACCGACCACAAGACCTTAAGTACATATTTACTCAGAAGGACTTAAACATGAGGCAACGCAGATGGTTAGAGTTGATCAAGGATTATGATTTGGACATCGCCTACCATGAAGGGAAAGCTAACGTGGTCGCAGATGCGTTGATGCGCAAGACTCGACACGTGGCAAATACTCTTATCTTACCTTCGGAACTGTATATGGACTTGGTCAAGGTAGACACGGAGCTAGTCCATTATGGAACTGTGGAAAATGTCATTAATGCTATGACCATTGAATCTACGGTATTTGATGAAATACGCAGTGCTCAACCAGGCGACATAAAGCTTGAAAGGATCAAGAAGAAGGTTGCTGAAGGAAAAGCAATTAGTTTTGCAATCCATGAAGATGGAAGCATTCCCTTCAAAGGGAGATGGTGCGTACCGCATAAATGCGTAGAGCTAAAATCAAGATTAATGGAAGAAGGCCACAACACCCCGTATTCAGTACATCCAAGGGGTGATAAGCTTTATAAGGATTCAAATAAGGTTTATTGGTGGCCAAGGATGAAGAATGAGGTTGTTGAGTTTGTGGCTAGATGTTTAACCTGTCAAAAGGTTAAAGCAGTACGTCAGAAGCCCTTAGGACTCATGAAACCATTGGAAATCCCAAGTTGGAAATGGGATAGTATATCAATGGATTTTATTTCAGGACTACCACGATCACCAAAAGGAATGAATAAAATTTGGGTAATTGTTGATAGATTGAAAAAGATTGCGATCTTCATACCAATGAAGGATAAATGGTCTATGAATCAATTAGCAAGAGCATATATCAATAACGTGGTTCGACGACATAGAGTGCCACATGATATAATCTCTGATAGAGACATCAGATTTATCTCTCATTTTTGGACCAAGCTGCAACTCTTGGTACCCAAATTAAAATGAGCACCGCTCTTCACCCGATGACGGATGGACAAACAGAAAGGACAATCCAAACACTGGAGGACATGCTGAGAGCATGCGTTCTTGAATTTAAAGAAAGTTGGGAAAACCATCTACCTTTTATAAGAGTTCTCTTACAATAACAGCTATCATGCTAGTATAGGCATGGCACCGTTTGAGGCACTCTATGGACGCAAGTGCCGAAGCCCATTATGTTGGGAAAAATGTGAGAATTCTATTGTGGTTGGGCTGCAACTCATTGAAGACATGGCCCAACAGATCAAGATGATCCAAGGGAAAATAAAGGCAGCACAAGATCGACAGAAAAGTTATGCCGATGTTAGGCGACAAGACCTAGAATTTCAAGTTGAAGATAAGGTTATGTTGAAAATATCACCTATGAAATGAGTGATGCGTTTTGGAAAGCGAGGAAAGTTAAGTCCTCGATATATTGGACTGTATGACATTCAGGAACGAGTCGGAACCCTAGCATATAGACTAGCCCTACCGCCACAACTATCTCGAGTGCACAATTTGTTCCATGTTTCACAGTTAAAGAAATATGTGCACGACCCAACCCATGCACTTCAACAGGAAGTAATTGAACTCAAAGAAGATCTAACTTATGAAGAGTATCCAATCCAAACACTCAACATCAAAGAAAGAACGACAAGGAACAAGACCACCCGGATTATTAAAGTACTTGGTCCAATCATGGTACGGAAGAAACAACATGGGAACTAGAGGATGATATGAAGCAACGCTACCCCAAACTCTTTTTAAACGACCAAATAACAGTTATGGGGACATAACTGTAGGCTTAAGGGGAGGAGGATGTAACCACCCGACACAATCTTGATAGGGTATGTTCAAAATCTCCTAAAACTTTTTTCATTAACTTTGATCTTGTATTCCGCATATTAGATTGCCACAGTAGTTTTCATCATTAAAACTTCGAGGACGAAGTTGATTCTTAAGGAGGGTGGATTGTAATACCATAGGAATTACCCGACATAATTTTAATTCATTAAGTAGAATTTTATTAAATATTTAAACAGTTGCTTAAAGAATTAGTATATTGATTTTTTTCTACAAAACAACCCTTGTAAAATTATATATGTAAATTTGTCTTTTCCAAAAGAAATATGAATTTCAATATCAAGGGTAATAGAATTATATAATTTATGGAATAATTTTTAAATCTATTGTTTACATTATATTATATATATACACATTGGTCTTGAAAATTATTATGAGGATAGTATATGAATATTTTAAGTATTTTGATATTGATTATGGAATAAATTTTTATAAAAATTAAAATATGAGTTTTTATGTGAACCTATGAGAATTAACTTTTATATATAAGAAAATATATTCATAGATTATAATTTTTATTTAATGATGACATGAAGACTTTGTGGTTTGAGTATTGTTGTGAATAAAATAAAACCATGCAAGTATATTATTATTATCTTTTTGAAAGCACATTAATATAAATACAATGCTTGAAATAAATAAATAAATAAATATTATATTATCATATCCAACTCATTGAGTATAAATGAATGCCACTAAATAATGGCAAGAATAATGATTTTTCTAGACAAGCTAATACTCCAATCATTTTCATGATACACTACTTACACAAATATAAGGTTAAAAGCAATTGCAAGAAACTTTCTTCCTAAACAAATAGATGAAAAATCAACATGATTAACAAGTGTCTTGGATGAATGGCTAGCAAAGAAAGGTGATCAATTATCTCTTGAACCCACCAAGATTAATAGCCTCCCAAATTAATAGCCTCTTTGTTAGGCTATAAGGACCAAATGAGTGGATACAAATACTCAAACCATTATTGCTCAAGACACACTTAATTGGATGATTGGTGAGGTTGTAATTGTAACACCCGGTTTTTGGTCACCCAGGTCGGGGTGTCACCGCCACACCTCCCTAGCAAGACACGGTTTCTCCGAGCTTGCTAAAGAGATGCAAGGCTATGGTTTTTCAGAATTTAAATCATTCAAACAGCCCATTCATATATAATTTGAAAATAATATCATTACAGTTACAGCGGAAAATAATATTTACATATATAATGCAGCGGAATGTAAAAATAGGGCCAACACGGCCAAAATACGGGTTAAACAGGCCCGTTTATGCAATTTCTAGTTTAACGTAACATTTAAAAATAAAGTATTTCCCCAAAATTCCCATGAATGCATATGATGATGCATATTCTTCAGCTCTGAAAGAAACAGGGGAAAAATATGGTTTGGTCAGCAAAGATTTGCTGAGTAAGTTAACACAGACATGATTATGAGGTTTCAAAGCCTTTAATTAGATTTAAAGAAAACATGTTCATACAAGACATGATTTAATTTTATCCATCTAATAATAATTTAATTGCATAATTCTAAAGACAAGGATTTCCATAAGATCATAATTCAACAACATGATAAAATAATCACAAGATATAATTTAAAGGCATAATTTAAATAGGGAAAATATTCAAGTATTTCAGGATTCCATTCTTCCACTTTTGTTCAATATGATCTAGTATAGTTCGCCCTTGGGGAATCGAACCCGCAAGAACTCATATACATCCTAGGGAATCGAACCCATAGGAATCAACACTTATCCTGGGGAATCGAACCCGCAGTAAGACAGACAATCGCCCTTGGGGAATCGAATCCGCAAGAACTCAAACACACCCTGGGGAATCGAACCCACAAGGTTTGACACGGACATCCTGGGGAATCGAACCCGCAGGAAAACATACAATCGCCCTTGGGGAATCGAACCCGCAAGAACTCAAACACACCCTGGGGAATAGAACCCGCAAGGTTTGACACGGACATCCTGGGGAATCGAACCCGCAGGAAAACAGACAATCGCCCTTGGGGAATCGAACCCGCAAGAACTGACATACACCCTGGGTAATCGAACCCGCAAGGTTTGACACGAACATCCCGGGGAATCGAACCCGCAGGAAAACATACACCCTGGGGAATCGAACCCGCAAGGCTTGACACAGACATCCTGGGCAATCGAACCCGCAGGGACACGGATGCCCTTGGGGAATCGAACCCGCAAGGTCAAAACAAGTTTCACAAATTTCACACGTTTCAACATATAATTTCACTAGTCGCTGTTTTGCTCCAAAAATATTTAAAAATTCATCTTAAGCCGGATGAACAAGTTTACTGGTAACTTCGAAACACAGAGATGAACAAGTTTCATGTTTTAAGTTTTTCAATCCGAGATACGGAAGTAGGTGAAAAATGTCAACCTTTAACAAGATATTAATCTGTCCGAAAATTCTGACATCAGTTTCAAGGTTTCAAGATCTACCATAGCCAACTAACTCCAAATTTGATGAAATTTTACAGAGAGATACCTAAGACATATACCTACAACTTTCATGTTCGGCTAAAGTTCCAAATCGGTTTAGATCTAATGTCAAAAACGTCATCAAGTTCGAACCTAAGTTCTGTCCATATTTCAAGATCTAAATCGATGGAGGTCTGTTCACGGTCGTTTTGGATATCAAAACACAATAAAAAATTATGAAACTTTTACAGTAGATAGATCTATATCTTAGGAACATTTTTTGTGTTTTAAGTTTTCTCGTTTTATCACTTTTAAGGGTTCTAAAAATTCGTGCACTGCCGTTGCACCGTTAAAGATTTCATGTTGACAGATTTTTACGTTCTTGGTTTAAATCATTAGATCGAGTGTATTTTAAATTCCACCAAAACCATAGTAAGGTTAACTTACTGATTGTTGAGCGTCCGGGATCGTTGATTCGGAGGCGTGGCTTCCAGTCCTCCGTTTATCTCCTTGGTTCGTCGGGTTCTTCGCTCTCGATCCGGATCGGGAGTTTAGAATAGAAAAAGGGTCGAATTAGGATTCGTTTTCGAATCAAGAATGGAAAAGAATGGACAAGAATGGTTCGGATCTTACCCCGACGATCGAAGACTCCTAATTTTCGTCCAAGTCAGCCCCTTGATTCGGTTTCGTGCCTCCGACGACTCCGGAATTAGGGTTTTGTGTGTAGAGAGATTTCGTAGGGTTTCGTAGAGGGTTTGGGGCTGATTAGGATGGTTATTTATAGATGGAAATGACCTAAAGGTCGTCCAAAGGCAGCCCTAGGATGTCTTGAGTCGCAAGGTGTTCAACCGAAGTCGGAAAATTCGGATTCGGGCGAGTAAATCTCGCACGGGGCGTTTCTGCCAGTTGGCGCGGTCGTGGCGCGGTCCCAAGCCATCCACCGCGCGGCCAGCGTGCCACTCACGCCTGGACTCCGGTCCGGGCGGGTCGTGCAATCCGTCGCGCTTTTCCTCCTCTCTTTCGGACTTCTATCCCTCTATGTTCTCGGATTCGGATTTCCGGGATATCTTCGGGCTCCTATTTCTATCGTCATTTTATTCGGGTCTAAATTTACATGTGGACTCGAGTTATGGAGTCCATCGATGTTGGGTTCACGTGTGACCATTTATTTGACTAAATTGTTTTCTGCTTCCCGGGTTCTCGAAATTTTGATTCCCTTTTTAATTTAAATTCCCTTTCTCATCTCTTATGATTCTTTATCTATTTATCATGTTTGTTTATTTATTATTTTTATTTATTAATTAATTTATTTATTTATTTTATGTTGCAAAATTCTCGGGTATTACAGTCTACCCTCCTTAAGAATTAACTTCGTCCTCGAAGTTGTGTTTCGGCTTTTCTCGTGTAATCCTTTTATTTATTTTATAATTTTGTGACTGAACTCAGAATTAAAACTTCTAAGCTGCCTACGTACCCTGTGAAGGGATCAAGCCATAACGTAGTTCAAAACAATTTGAATTTGTTTATTTTTGTTTTTATTCAGGATACATCTTATTGAGTCGAACTCCAAAAATAAATTATTATGGGATATCACATCCTCTCCCCCTTAGGGCTTCAATTATGTCCCCATAACTGCCTATTCATTATTCTCAAGAAGGTTCGGGTCAAGGTTTAAATGAGTCGTGCGTTTGAAATGGATTTGTTATTTGGGAAACCAAACAAGATTTTTGGAATAAATAGGGTTTTAATAAAAACTTGATTTTTATTGTTCCACATAAGGAAATTTTCTAATTCGTACGAGAGTAGGAATGGCTAAGGCCGAGAATTCGTAGGTGTGCGCTTAGATGAACGCGATCTAGAACTAAGGCAAGATCAGTCTCTAGTGAGCGTGTCTAATTTGATGTCAAGCGTCTAAGTCATCTAGTGCAAGCAAAAGATCTAAGTTAATATTCGCCAAGATTCTAGATTAACTTCGCCAAGATTCTAAGTTAAAATTCGCCAAGATTCTAAATTGAAATTCGCCAAGATTCTAAGTTCTCTTCATAAAAGAGATGCAATATGCAAATGCAAATGATGATTTCCCCCCAAAAATAATTCATGCACTATATATATATTTTTCCATGGGTTTTAAAAATAAAAATTTTTCCATGGAAATAATACTTTAAAATTTAAAATAATAGTCAAAATATTAGTAGTAGTTTAAAATAATAATGGTTTAAAAATAATAGTTTAAAAATAATAAGGGTATAAAATATCCGGTTTCTGATACCACTCTGTAACACCCCGATTTTTGGTCACTCAGGTCGGGGTGTCACCGCCACACCTCCCTAGCAAGACACGGTTTCTCCGAGCTTGCTAAAGAGATGCAAGGCTATGGTTTTTCAGAATTTAAATCATTCAAACAGCCCATTCATATATAATTTGAAAATAATATCATTACAGTTGCAGCAGAAAATAATATTTACATATATAATGCACCGGAATGTAAAAATAAGGCCAACACGGCCAAAATACGGGTTAAACAGGCCCGTTTATGCAATTTCTAGTCTAACGTAACATTTAAAAATAAAGTATTTCCCCAAAATTCCCATGAATGCATATGATAATGCATATTCTTGAGCTCTGAAAGAAAGATGGGAAAAATATGGTTTGATCAGCAAAGATTTGCTGAGTAAGTTAACACAGACATGATTATGAGGTTTCAAAGCCTTTAATTAGATTTAAAGAAAACATGTTCATACAAGACATGATTTAATTTTATCCATCTAATAATAATTTAATTGCATAATTCAAAAGACAAGTATTTCCTTAAGATCATAATTCAACATGATGATAAAATAATCGCAAGATATAATTTAAAGGCATAATTTAAATAGGGAAAATATTCAAGTATTTCAGGATTCCATTCTTCCACTTTTATTCAATATGATCTAGTATAGTTCGCCCTTGGGGAATCGAACCCGCAAGAACTCATATACATCCTAGGGAATCGAACCCATAGGAATCAACACTTATCCTGGGGAATCGAACCCGCAGAAAGACAGACAATCGCCCTTGGGGAATCGAACCCGCAAGAACTCAAACACACCCTGGGGAATCGAACCCGCAAGATTTGACACGGACATCCTGGGGAATCGAACCCGCAGGAAAACATACAATCGCCCTTGGGGAATCAAACCCGCAAGAACTCAAACACACCCTGGGGAATCGAACCCGCAAGGTTTGACACAGACATCCTGGGGAATCGAACCCGCAGGAAAACAGACAATCGCCCTTGGGGAATCGAACCCGCAAGAACTCACATACACCCTGGGGAATCGAACCCGCAAGGTTTGACACGGACATCCTGGGGAATCGAACCCGCAGGAAAACATACACCCTAGGGAATCGAACCCGCAAGGCTTGACACAAACATCCTGGGGAATCGAACCCGCAGGGACACGGACGCACTTGGGGAATCGAACCCGCAAGGTCAATACAAGTTTCACAAATTTCACACGTTTCAACATATAATTTCACTAGTCGCTGTTTTGCTCCAAAAATATTTAAAAATTCATCTTAAGCCGGACCATTCTGAAAATTTATCGGTAACTCTGAAACACAGAGATGAACAAGTTTCGTGTTTTAAGTTTTTCAATCCGAGATACGGAAGTAGGTGAAAAATGTCAACCTTTAACAGGATATTAATCTGTCCGAAAATTCTGACATCAGTTTCAAAGTTTCAAGATCTACCATAGCAAACTAACTCCAAATTTGATGAATTTTTACAGAGAGATACCTAAGACATATACCTACAACTTTCATGTTCGGCTAAAGTTCCAAATCAGTTTAGATCTAATGTCAAAAATATCATCAAGTTCGAACCTAAGTTCTGTCCATATTTCAAGATCTAAATCGATGGAGGTCTGTTCACGGTCGTTTTCTGATATCAAAACACGATGAAAAATTATGAAATTGTTACAGTAGATAGATCTATAACTTAGGAACTTTTTTTGTGTTTTAAGTTTTCTCGTTTGAGCAATTTTAAGGGTTCTAAAAATTCGTGCACTGCCGTTGCACCGTTAAAGATTTCATGTTGACAGATTTTTACGTTCTTGTATAAATCGTTAGATCGAGTGTATTTTAAATTCCACCAAAACCATAGTAAGGTTAACTTACTGATTGTTGAGCGTCCGGGATCGTTGATTCGGAGGCATGGCTTCCAGTCCTCCGTTTATCTCCTTGGTTCGTCGGGTTCTTCGCTCTCGATCCGGATCGGGGATTTAGAATAGAAAAAGGGTCGAATTAGGATTCGTTTTCGAATCAAGAATGGAAAAGAATGGACAAGAATGGTTCGGATCTTACCCCGACGATCGAAGACTCCTAATTTTCGTCCAAGTCAGTCCCTTGATTCGGTTTCGTGCTTCCGACGACTCCGGAATTAGGGTTTTGTATGTAGAGAGATTTCGTAGGGTTTCGTAAAGGGTTTGGGGCTGATTAGGATGGTTATTTATAGATGGAAAGGACCTAAAGGTCGTCCAAAGGCAGCCCTAGGATGTCTTGAGTTGCAAGGTGTTCAATCGAAGTCGGAAAATCCGGATTCGGGCGAGTAAATCTCGCACAGGGCGTTTCTGCCAGTTGGCGCGGTCGTGGCGCGGTCCCAAGCCATCCACCGCGCGGCCAGCGCGCCAGTCACGCCTGGACTCCGGTCCTGGCGGGTCGTGCGATCCATCGCGCTTTTCCTCCTCTCTTTCGGACTTCTATCCCTCTATGTTCTCGGATTCGGATTTCCGAGATATCTTCGGGCTCCTATTTCCTATCGTCATTTTATTCGGGTCTAAATTTACATGTGGACTCGAGTTATGGAGTCCATCGATGTTGGGTTGACGTGTGACCATTTATTTGACTAAATTATTTTCGGCTTCCCGGGTTCTCGAAATTTTTATTCCCTTTTTAATTTAAATTCCCTTTCTCATCTCTTATGATTCTTTATCTATTTATCATATTTGTTTATTTATTATTTTTATTTATTTATTTATTTATTTATTTTATGTTGCAAAATTCTCGGGTATCACAGTCTACCCTCCTTAAGAATCAACTCGTCCTCGAAGTTGTGTTTCGGCTTTTCTCGTGTAATCCTTTTATTTATTTTATTATTTTGTGACTGAACTCAGAATTAAAACTTCTAAGCTGCCTACGTACCCTGTGAAGGGATCAAGCCATAACGTAGTTCAAAACAATTTGAATTTGTTTATTTTTGTTTTTATTTAGGATACATCTTATTGAGTCGAACTCCAAAAATAAATTATTACGGGGTATCACAGTAATCACTCTCACAATGTGTCATGTTCAATTGTTCAAATCTTAGCCTATAAATAGAGGGAGTTTCTAGCCTTCAAACACACCAATCTCATCCATCTCATTAGCCAAATTCACTACCCATTCTATTCTTCAAAGTTCTCCCACATAGTGAGCATATCTTAAGGATTGTGGAGTTTGGTAGGCTTAGCAACCTTCATCATTCTAGAGTTCTAACTCTTCTCAACACTTGGTTACTAAGATATCCTCCTTGTAAACTTGTATCTTAAAGATCTAAATCTTTTATTTTTATATTATAAATTGATTTTCCTCTATTTGTCGAATTTCAGTGAAACCCGTAATTTGTGGTGCGAATCTTGTGTTATAACGGCCATTATCTTTGAATCTTCTTGCTCTTATATATAAATTCAATAAGTTAACACTCTCTACTTCAAGTTTTGGAGATCCGAATCCATGTTTTAAGAGTAAAAAATTAAAATTTCCCCATTATACCAAAATTTGTCAGTTTTTAATTTACATAAAGATCCATCTTTTTAAACTATTTTGGTTCATTATCCCTCAAAGGTTCCTTCATAAAACTTTTTCCTTATTGAGTTGAGTATATTTTTGGAAAATTTTATAATTTTTAGAACTCGTATGAAAAAGTTATGGGATCCGCTTTATCGAAAGGTCAAAATCTCTTTTTGTTGAAATCTAAGAAATGATAGTGTTTTCTGAAATCCACATTTTTGAAGGTCTTAAGTGTTTCAAAGCCAAATGATTTCTTCATGAAAAATATTTATCTATTGTAATCTACCTTGTGGTAAAATTTTAGAATTTTTGGTCGCGAATTACTATTTTTAAAACCTGTTGAAAATTATAGAGTCACTATTGAATTTCTGGCAGAATACATGTTCTGAAAAGAACTCAATTTTTGATATGTTTCAATATCTTATTTTGAAAACTGTAAAACATGAAACTTGTTCAACTATGTGTTAAGTATCTACAGTTTAAATTTCATAGCAATCGCCTTTCATATGAATTTTTAAACTGACTTGGCGTAAACTGCGATGTTGGACTTGATTTTTGGTCCAAATGAGAAATTGTTGGATTTTGAGATCCATGAAATGATATTTTTATATTTATGAGATATTGATATGGGCGTTAAATGTTGAAATGATATTGGGCATTATTGAATGCCCTTGTTATGAGGTTACTCCCTTGAGATTGTTGAAACTCTTTTAAAGAGGATATTATGTGGAAAATTGTGGAAAACTCTTTCAAATACATTGTGCACTATTAACTTGAGTAAGATGCCATACTTGATAGAGGGCTAATGCACTAGGGATGTGTCTTGCGGGGCCTCCCCCTCTAAATATGCCAAGACGGCATTGTTGATAAATTGTGTCAAAACGGCGTTATTGCATGTATGAGTCTATACTCTTGGGTGTATCCATGATGGGTTACCCGAGGCTCCGGAGTGTGTCTGTATATGAGTCCGCTGCATGCTGGTCATGACTTATGATCGATATGATATGATATGATATATGAAAAATGGTGTCCTCTTGTGCATAGTTGCTACAATGGTAAGAATGAAAGTTATTTATTTTGTTAAAGGTAATGCGTGTGATCATTTTAAAAGAAAAAGTGAAAATTATTATTTTTTTTTATGAGTGTCAACCATTACTTTAAAACCCACTTCTTAAAGTGGAGCGGGTTGACTTACTCAGTACCGTTGTACTGATAAAAAGTTATTGCATTATCTTTTTACAGATATTGAAGCTGACATATGAACTGCATCTCATGACATAAACATTTGGGGATGGGATTACCTTTCATCAAAAGATTGTGGCTTTAAGGAATCACGTACTTTTAAATATTAATGTCCTATATATTGCCTTTAGTTTATGCTTCCGCGTGAGAAAGAACAATGACTCTGGTATTAAGTACTTTAAATTTTCTTATGTCTATATTTTATATAATTGGCAAATTTTTTTAAAGTTCATACTACAAAAATTTATATTTAGCCGTAGCACTTGTCAATTAAGTTAGCCAAAGGGCGAGCCTGACTGACAAGTGTGGCAGTAACATTCTGAAACCTTATGAGGATGAATTTCAGAGTGTTACTGATAATGGCCAGAAATGACCATTATTTTCAATCCATTTCCGTGTCTAAAACGGGCATTTGATCGCATTCCGGTCTTACATTAAATAAGAAAGCAGTAGAATTGGACTGATTTATGCAAAATTGTAAAAATATTGAGCTGGTATGAAAAATGCATAAATATGTAATTTTATTACACATTTATGTTAGAAAAATCCAAAAACATGAGAAAAAGAAAAGAAAAGAAAAAGGAATGAAAAAGATGGGCAAAAGAATAAAACAAGCCCACAAAATACAAAAAGATGGGAAAAGAGAGAAAAACCCACAAAAACACATGTTCCGGGCCATCAGGCCCAATAAGGCGAACCAGTCGCGAGACTGGCATCCTGGCGCTAAGCATGGTCCCGCGACAGGGGACAGGCTAGCGCCACAATTATGAAATGCAAGGAAGCCAGTCCTGGAACATCCTGTCGCTAGCCCCATGGAGCGAACCATGGTCTAGCGACACAGGAGGAGTCCCGCGCCACCAGCATCGCAGTGAAGAGGAGACTGTCCCCAGACCCCTGTCGCTAGCCCCGTGGCGCGATCCATGACCTCGCGACAGGAGTAAGGCTAGCGACACAAATTGAGGACCAGACCCAGTCGTGAAGGTTTGCAGCATAATGCCTCAGTTCGCGCCACACCGCGTGATCCGCGACATGGCTGAGATGTGTGTGATGTCTTGCGACACGGGCCTCAGATCAAGGCCCATGGGCCTAGGGTTTCACCTCTATAAATATGTGGTGATCCCTATGTGCGTGGGTGTGGAGAATTCATTCTTGAAGACAGATTGAAGAGCTGCGTTTTTAGGTAGTTCTTAGCTTAGTTTTAAATTTTTTTTGTATTATTTAATTTCTGCCCTGGTCTAGCTTAGCTTAGCTAAAATTTCAGTGTTTGTTTTCTGTTTCTTCGCTAGGTAGCCAGTTTCATATCATGTTTTATTTTCTAAACTTGATTTTTTAGGGTTTTGTAATACCCAAATGATGGGTATTAACAAACCCATCTAATGAAATGGGACGTTAATCTGGAAATGTGTCCCAAAACATGAAATGGATGTCATTAACCCATGGATTTTTATTGCTTTTATTTTTATTTGGGTCATTTGACCTCTATTGCTTCTATTAATGCCTACTGTTTCTTTATTTTTGTATGATGGTGCATGCTTATGCGTGATTGAACCCTAGATTAGGTTTAGCTTTCTTTTAAATACTGTTTTAGGTAAATCTATTTCTGTTTTAGCATGTTCTTGGTTAATTCAATTTCTGTTCGGTCATTTTAGCTTAGAATAGCTTTTTAATCCGAAATAGGGAGAGATCACGCTGTTTGCATGCCACTGTTCACTTTTGCTTTTACTGACTCTTGTCCTGAACCATCCATGTCTCTAACCTCTTCTGGCGCGAGACCACGTCTAGCGACAGGAAGGCTGTTCCGCGACATGGGTGTCCAGGGACACTGGCCTTCATATTCTGAAAACCCTTGGTCGCGAGGCATTCCTGTCGCGGACCCACGGTCCGCGACACAAACCCTGCTTAGCGACCAGGGACCCAAATTCTTATTATTTTTCTCTGCATGGCTCCTGTCGCGGAACACTCCTGTCGCGGACCCATGGTCCGCGACACAATTTTTACTCTGAGACAGGGAATTATGCCTTCTATTTTTATTCTGAAAACCCAGTCGCTAAACATCCTGTCGCGGAGCCATGCCACGCGACACAATTCCAGACTAGCGACTGGGAACCAAATACTTAGAAATTTTACAAGACAACCCTGTGTCGCTAGACATCCTGTCGCGGACCCACGGTCCGCGACACAACCCCTGCTTAGCGACACAGGATGAAACTCTGCCAAAATTTCTGGAAATCTGTCGAGGTACCCATGTCGCGGGTCCAGGCTCAAGACACAATTTATGGTATCTCGACAGAATTCTCTTCTCTATTTAATCCTAAAATTCTGATCTTCTATCCCCCATTATATTGCAAAAACTCACATCTGAATCCCACGGATTAAGATGTAATACCCTAGAATTGCAATATAAGGCGTTATGCTACCAAAATTTTGATTCTCCATTTCCCATCTGTTAATTAATTGAACCCTCTAGTCATTAATGATTGATGATTCTAATTAGCAATAATTAAATCACTAATTGTTGTGATTAAAGGACCTTTGTTCAATTGTCATTAAAACATTTTTCTATAAACAAAATCATGATGTCTTAAACAGATAATTCGGACTGTAATTAATCATGGTAGGAGGGATTATTTAAGCCATCAAGTATGGATTGATTCCATAACCTTGCACGAGAAACCAATGTCTCTCATGCAAGTTCTTCTCTTTATTTCATTTTATTTTGTCTTTTGTGTATTGTGTGTAACAATTAGTAAAGAATACATCAGACTAATGTTGGCGGGTATTCCCTCACGGATAACTAGCTCGTATTCTGGGTATTAGTTACTAAGTGTTATTTTGCATGGTCTGGATGGCAGTCAGTGGAAGTCTTGGCGGTTCGTCCATCCGGGACTATAATAGCTGCTCAACTAACTTCCATCCGGATACAGTTTTATTTTATTTATCTTAATTTCCAAACCCAAATTCCAGTCTGTATTGTAACTCTGCTAATGTCTGTCAACATTAGCTGATATACACTGCAGAAAGGAAGCATGTAGGTTTTTATCTGAACTCACAGACAGTAGGGGCCCAACTGGTAGCGACACTGCCATTTTAGGGCTTCACCTGTCTAAATTCACTTCATCCGAGTAATTGGGAAATTGGACAGTAGATGTTTACAGTCCACCCGATTATTCTGCCATAACTCTGGTCCTCTGACCACTTCATAATTGTGTCCCACCTTCTGTCTAGACCCGCCTCTATATTTTGGGTCAATTAATTTTACACTTCCATATATCCGTATGCATGTTATTATTATGTAATCATTGTGGTTTATAATATTCTGGGATCCTTCCCTTGGACAATAGAAGTCTAGATCTTAAACAGATATTGCATATTAAATTTCCGATAAAAATTCCTTTATAAAATCCGGATCTGAGTAAGGGATAAATTCTTCAGTTATGACTAATTCATATTCTATCAAGGGTTGATTTTGGGAAATTAGGAGCAGAGTCAGCGATTAGGTCTCATCTAGACTGAAAAGATCTGTGTTTTAATTGAGAGTCTAGTACCTGTTTAGGGAATGGTTTTCAAACTCATTATTTTCCAAAATTGCTGTTTGTTGGGAATCTAAGATTAAATATTACACCGAGATGGAGTCCACTTGGACTCAAATACAGTGTAGTAAATAATCTTAGAGGAACATCATCCAGGTCTTGGTTATTTTCTAAGATCGGGTTGAGTTTTCTTTCAACTGCTATCCTCTCCTGCCAAAGTCTATTTTTGAGTTCTGAGTGAGTGCATTCGGAACGAACTAATTTATTAGTTCGTTTCATTAGTTTGTATCTCATAATCACCCGGAAGGAAGTGAACACTGCGAGTGGTTCACCAAGATCCGGGAATTCTTGATCCATACTTCATAATTCTGATGGGGAGCTATCTTTTACTACCAGGGTCAAACTTTCAAAAACCTCCGAGTGATAGGATTTTAAATGCTTTCTTTATCGCTTTCTTTTAAATGCTTTCATTAGAGGTCACTCGGTTGTACTGAGAGTTGTGTAACTGCTACTAGGATTGATAGTTAAGGGATAGTTCAGGCTTAATTAGAATCTTTGGGTGTGACATGGGAGAATGATAGTAGTACTTGGCATGTCAATAAATGATTTGTCAGGTGTTGCTTATCCACTACAGATGAAGTAACATACCCAGGCCAGGGCAGTTACAACTTTGTGGTATCTTAGAATTTGCTGTCTTAAGAACATGTAAACTCATACTATAAGTACCTGTCTGTTAAAGAGAACGCAGTATTGAGGGCATGAGAATTAGCTATCTGACAGGATTATCCCAAACAAAGATCTGTGTATAAAAATGGAAGTTTAATACTGCTATATCTAAATCTTGTCCAATTTTTATTCTTTTCTTCCTGTCCCTTCTGTCCACATTGTGATTCAGCTTCACAGCTAGCATAATGTAAATTTTCACTGCTTTCATAGATAGTATTTATCGCATTTTTTAGAATAACTTTACCCGCTTTCTAGAATAGACTTATTTGCTTTGTAAAATAAATTTAAACGCTTTTATAGTTTAGTTTAAATTCATGCCAGTAGTTGTTAATCACTTTTCAAACCAATTGGAGCAATACGAATGGAAAATCTAGTAAAACGACGTGGGCCCTGCTTCTATCGCACATCCTCCAGTGAACGATCCGGTCTTACTATAAATTACTGCAATTTTTGACACCGTGCGCTTTCGGGCCACAGTTTCTTCACACGAGTAATAAAAACGTGACAACCTATAAATGTATCCCTAATCCCAACTCCGCCATCATAAAATGATTTTCATTAAATAAAATCAAGACCGGGGTTATATTATTTCGAAAATACTCGTGGGGGAAATTGTCAAAAGTTTCAGTTACATTATGGAACAAGATAATGATCAAGAACCAAATTTGGTTGAAGAATGTCGGCAAAGAATTGATTGCCAAAATGGAAAAATGCAATTCAATCTGAGTTGAATTCACTGGCAAAATGAAATATTTTTGGGCCTGTAGTCCAAACACCTGAAGGTACAAAACCCGTGGGTTATAAATGGGTTTTTGTTAGAAAAAGAAATGAGCAGAATTAAATCATTCGATATAAAGCAAGATTGGTTGCTCAAGGTTTTTCCCAAAAACCAAGTTTTGATTATGATGAAACATATTTACCTGTGATGGATGGAATTACATTCAGATTTCTAATCTGTTTGGCAGTACACCAAAGGCTCGAATTGCGCCTTATGGATGTTGTTATTGCGTATCTATATGGGTCATTAGATATTGATATTTATGTAAAAGTACCCGAAGTATTTAAAATGCCTGAAGCATTTAAATCAAAGCCTAAGGAATTTTATTCAGTGAAATAACAAAAATCATTATATGGGCTCAAACAATCAGGACGCATGTGGTATAATTGTCTTAGTGAATGTTTGATTAAAGAAGATTATAAAAATGATCCAGTCTTCCCATGTGTTTTTATAAAGAAAACTGGATCAAATTTTATGCTTATTGCGGTACATGTTGATGATATTAATCTAATTGAAACTCCTGGAGAGTTACATATTGCAATCGAATATTTGAAAAAAGAATTTGAAATCAAGGATTTTGGAAAGACAATGTTTTGCATTGGTTTACAAATTGAAGGTATTAAAACGGTTTTAAATAGATAAAGCACATCCATTGAGTACCCCGATGGTGGTCAGATCGCTTGACCCCTTGAAAGATCCCTTCAGGCCTAAAGAGGAAAATGAAGATATACTTGGTCCCGAAGTACCATATCTCAGTGCTATTGGGGCACTTATTATCTTGCTAATTGTACAAGACCTGATATAGCATTTTCAGTTAATTTATTGGCACGGTTTAGTGCTTGCCCCACAAAGTGACATTGGCAATTGTATTAAGCACATTTTTCGATACCTTCAAGGTCCATATGATCTCAGCTTGTTTTATTCCAATAAAGGTGATAATGAATTGATTGGTTATGCTGATGCTGGGTATTTGTCTGACTCGCACAAAGCCAAGTCCCAGACGGGCGATATATTTACTTGTGGCAGTACCGCAGTTTCCTGGAGATCTGCTAAACAAACATTAACTGCCACATCCTCTAATCATGCTTAAATATTGGCAATAATGTGTTTGGTTAAGATCAATGACCCATCATATCTTGATGAATTGTGGGTTAATATCTGAGGAAAAACTTCCTCCAACATTATTGTATAAAGATAATACAGCTTGTATAACTCAATTAAAAGGAGGATATATCAAGGGAGATCAAACAAAGCATATTTCACCAAAGTTCTTTTTCACTCATGATCCTCAAAAGAATGGTGAAATTGAAGTGCAACAAATTCGATCAGACAATAATTTGGCGGATCTATTGACCAAGGCATTACCGACTGTGACGTTCAAAAAGCTTGTGAAGAAAATTGAAATGCGGCAGCTTCGAGATTTAAAACGAGGTCCAAATTAGGGGGAGCAATGAATACAAGAATATTGTACTCTTTTTTCTTAATTAGGATTTTTTTCCACAATGTTTTTTCCTAGTAAGGTTTTAACGAGGCATATTCTTTGTATAACGGATATTCAAGGGGGAGTGTTAAATATATATATATATATATATATATATATATATATATATATATAGATATCCTTTGATTGGAAACAAGTAATATCCTCCCCAAGTAACAACACTTGGACATTAAGTAATTATTGTAATTAGTAAAAGTCCTTCATTGATTAGTCGGTTGAAGTCGGTTTTGCCTTCTATAAATACATGTATTTGCTATTGGTAGTGACACACTTGAGAATACATTCTTCTTTCATTTCCTCGATTCTGTCCATTTCAATTCCATTTCTCTTTACTAATTTATAATATTAGTTTACCACTGTTAGCCCAATAATAAATTAGGATACATTAATTAAGGCTTAGTGTTTAATAGCCCATGTAATGAGCCTGTTGGAGTGCCAGCATGAGGGGTTATTGAGCCCATTAGAGGAGTAGCCTGAAGACTTCGTGGAGGACGCGTGTCTTGGAGGCAGACAGTCGGATGCCCACATGAGGATTGGCGTGGCGACATGTGTCCTAGAGGAGGTCGTGGGGTGCCTGACGGTTGAGGGGCTCCGCTTATAAAAAGCTCAGGGGTTACTCACTTGGAGGGTCCGTCAACTCAACACAGAAGTCTTTATCTGCAATTTACTTTTTAATTTCGGCAAGTTTTATTTTGTTGTCATTCTGCAATTTTACCGCTTTGTTTACATTCTTGTAACCCCAATCTGTAATCCCTTCAAAAGTTGTCAATCAAAGAGGAGGCCTTCGTACTCTACAAAATTTGCGTTCAACAAATTGGCACGCCCAGTGGGACCGAAGTTAAAGCCATATCCGCTTCAAAGAAGTGTATGCGTCTAGGGTCTGGACGTTTGGTGAGTGATCTTAAGCAGAAGTTTGAAGAAATGTCTCTGCAAGAGAAGACACCTGTTAGAACGTCGTCTGAAGAGGTGACTGAGACGACGAATGCTGCACCACCACAACAGGGGATCATGCAGACCCCTACATTTGCAAAACAAATGCGGCTCTCGATGACAGAATTGATGGCTGAGTTCATGCCTCTACTGACGAGGTATCTTATGGACGTTTTGCGGCCTGCTATGGCCGATCAAATTGGCAGAGGCATCAATGCCTTACGAACTTAACAGGAAGTAACTGCTCCTACTACCACTCCTGCCAACGGCGTTAACACGCTGTTGGGTTCAGGGCCGTCATGCGGCCAACTACGAACTTGGGGCACAACACCCATCAGCCAGCCACCACTTCCTGATATGGGAGGCTTGGCTAGTCCACTTGTGAATCCATTCCAGACAGCCTATGCTTTCAACCCGGCGGCACCCCTGATGCCGTATCCTGGACTTGCAGTGCCCCCAGCGCCTATCTATGCGGCGCCAGGTTGTTTAGTGGCCTCCAGTGTGTCTCCAAGCTGTACGGCGGCCTCTGGTGGCATTGGTATGCAGCCACGTCAAGCGGCACCTCATGTGCCGAACGTTCCAGTAGGACCCTTCGTGGCGACTCAGCCTTGGGGACAAGCGCCCCAACCTTGGAGGCAGACCCCAATGCAAGGGGGGCAGGCACCACAGAATGCAACACAAGCCGCCATGACTCCTACTACACCCCCAGTGGCGATGCCGCCTGTGCAGGCGCCAATAGGGGTGATTAACGAGTAGTGCTACTCGAACTCGACTCGGCATTTGACTCGGAAAAAGCTCGACTCGTACTCGAAAAATTCGAGTCGAGTCGAGTATCGAGTATTCTAATCGAGTATCGAGCTCAAGCTCGAGTAGAAGAATATGATACTCATCGAGTATCGAGTACTCGTCGAGTACTTGATTATTAATTAATTTTGCTATATTTTATTTTATATTTAAAAATTCCCACCATTCTCATAAGCCCATTACCTATTCTCACAAGTCCATTATCTATTCTCACAAGCCCATATCAATAATTATAATCAAAATATTCTAAGGCCATTACCTATTTTCACAAGCCCATATCAATATTTAAACATTTTGTTTTCTTTATCCATTTATGGATTCATCAATTTTTTCATATGCTTTTAAAAAAAATTAATTTCTTCATATACCACCCTATCATCCCAGTGAGTTTTTTTATCGACATTTTAGATTCCATATCAATAATTATAATTGGAATATTCTAAGTAATTGACGGAACATATTATTTTACTCACAAATTTAGATTGATATATTTTTTTATTTAGTGCAGTATGTTTCTATTGCCATAGGCTTTTTAATATGTTTTTTGTTGCAATCCAATTTTTTAAACCAATTAAAGTCATATTCATCACAAAGGATTGATGTCTTTTTGGCTACTGTGTAAAAAAAATGTTTGGAACAAATAAAAAACCGTGCTTGTGTGTAAAGTGTATGTTTTAAATTACGAATAAACAATTGTAATTTTATTTAAATGAATCTGATCTTTTGATTGGCTTCTATTGATAATAAATAAGACTAGTGGATCAAACTCAAAATAAAAAATGTCAAACAACTCAAAAACTCATAATACTTCCTTCGTTCTTGAATAAATGCAATATGTTGAAATATGACACTGTTCACACAAATACTTTGACTTAAAGTTTTATCATAGTTATACAAGTTAAAATATAGCCAAGTAAGATCTTGTTAGATTCGTCTCGTCGTGTAGTTTTTTAATATCGAACTGTTAAAATTTTACTTGTACCGAACTTAAGTCATTAATGGTTTAAAATGTGCACTGGACTGCGTATTGGGTGGGTCCGTAGCACTTATAAAAAAAACATAGGAAGTATAAGATAAGGAGCCTAATCCAGAAAAAAATAAAAATAAAAAAAATAAAAAATTCAAGCTACTCGAGCTCGAGCTCGAACTCGATGATACTCGAGCTCGAGCTCGAGCATCACTACTCGACTCGAGCTCGAGCTCGAGCTCGAGTAGGTATTTTTCCCCGTCAAGTCAAGATCAAGTAGTTAACTACTCGGGCTCGACTCGACTCGATATCACCCCTAGGCGCCAATAGTGTCGCCCGAGTTGCTTGCTGACATGATGCAGCAACACTTTGGCATCCAACTGAGGCCGATGGAGCAACCTACATACCGCAAGCCGTACCCTGATTGGGTAGATATCATGCAACCATACCCACGAGGCTTTAAGATGCCCGAATTTTCCACGTTCTCAGGGGATGAAGGTAAGTCCACCGTGGAGCATGTGGGGAGGTTCACTGCACAGTGTGGGGAAGCAGCATCGAACGACTGGCTCAAGTTGAGACTATTTAGCTCGTCCCTCACTGGTCCTGCGTTCACATGGTATGCGTCATTGAGGTCAAATTCTATTCAGAATTGGGCCGACTTGGAGCGAGCCTTCCATGACAGGTTTTACACACCATTGTCACAGGTTAGTCTCGCAGACTTGACTAACGCAAAACAGTATGCCGATAAGACGGCAAGTGCCTTTATTAATAGATTACAGCAGCTTAAGGGCCGATGTACTATGGCAATTCCTGAGAGGGAAATAGCCAACATAGCAGTAACTAATATGTTGCCTAAATTGAAGGAACATTTAATAGTGCAGGATGCAACTGATCTTGCCCAGCTGGCCGAGAGAGCGGCCCGACTGGAAAAATTCCTGGAAGAGCAGGAAGAAAAGCGTCCCACACGTCGAGTCCACTTCGAGGAAGTGAGGTTCAGCGATGAAGAGGATGAACCTGTGGAGGTGGCTGTAGCGGAGTTGGTCCAAACAGCCAAACCACACACTTGTGCGGCCCTCAGGCTCGCAAAACAGAAAGAGGCCAAGTATAGGCCTCAGGAGGATCTCTTTCATATGAGCAGGGCGGACCAAGTGTTCGATGCTCTACTCAAAGACGGCGTGATTAAGCTACCCGAGGGGCAGAAGTTGCCAGCGGCCGAGGATATTCGAGGCCGATCTTTTTGTAAGTGGCACAATTCCTATACTCATAGCATTACCAAGTGCAGGAGTTTTAGAAGTGCTATTCAAAATAAGATTAAAGAGGGACGATTAAAAATTGCAGGTATGAAGGTGGATATAGACCCATTCCCTCAGCTTCACGTTGGTGCGTCTGGATTCATTCCAAGTCCAGAGGATGGCGGCTCAAGTAGCCGGACTGCTCGAGATGAAGAATGTGTTCAGATCAATGAGCAAGACGAAGATTTGTTGTCTGACGAGTCTGAAGCTGAGAAAGACAGAGAAAAGGAGGTGTACAACAAACAGCCTAGATTTAAAAATATGTCCAAATAGGAGTTCAAGAAAGTCCTCGAGGCTGAGGTGAAGGAGTTCCAAAAGAAACAGAAGCCGCCTTTGAGGATTGAAATCCCCAAACCTGCATTGGAGATCCGTGAGAACGGAAGACAACAGCCCGTGACTCAAGACTACAGGCATGGGGTACAGGTAGTACCAACTTTGATGAGACATCCTCAGCACCCCACTGAGACTGAGAGGTGGATGAGGAATCGGGCAGAAAGCAGACCTGCTCCGAGGGAGCTGCCATCCGTCACGAGAAGCCAGTTTAGGCGAGCTCAGAGAAGGTATGCCGAAGAAATGCGGCAATGGGAGGCTCAGATTAATAAATTGGAATCCTCTAGACCTCGGAAGCCAATGTCGCCAACATACTTCCGACCTCAAAGGGAAACATCCGAACGACGAAGGCCGGTTCAGGAGAGGTTGCAACATCGAGAGGGAAGGTATCCTACTAGACGGCTCAATTCACCTATACCACCTCGCAGACCAGTTCATGAGCGGCTTCAACCAAGCCGAGAAAGTGAGAGGAGAAGGTCACATAAGGCATCCATGAGGGCACCCCAGTCGCCATCTTCATCTAGACCTAATTCACCTACGCTACTTCGCAGACCAGTTCATGAGTGGCTTCAACCAGGGCGAGGAGGCGACAAGAGAAGGTCACAGGTGGCTTCCAGAAGGGCACCTCAATCGCCATCTTCCTCTGCTAGAAGACCAGTGCGGGAAAGGCTTCAGTGGGCAGAACGAAAGCCACCACCACCTCAGCATAGGGTCTCAGAGGGTGAGCCTTCTCAGATTAAGGTCCAGCCGTCATCTTCTCAAGACAAAGGCAAAGCGGTTGCCTTGGCCAAATCAAGTAGTGAGAAAAGTGTGAATATGTCTTGGGCGGATAAATTCATGGAGAGGTTTGAGTGTGTGGGTGAGCCAGGTACATCCAGTACGAGGGAGATGGCCATGATGAAGGTGCTTACCAGGTACTTCGCTTACATAGCGGCCCATCATGCCGGTGAGTTGGGGAGTGAACATGACAGCTATGAAGGGTTCCTGGCTTACTGTAAGAATGTGTATGAATCTGAACAGGCGAAGTCGCAGCCGGAGGTCGTCCAGCCTACCCACGAGGCTGTACGAATGAGCTTTGGTGTGGTCACCCCTGCGGAAGTAGAGGCTGCCATAGATGCCAACATTGAGGAGCCTAATGTTGGGATTAGTGCCTTAGGAATTATCCCTGATGATATTAGTATGTTGGATGGTATGGAAGTGGATGAAGAGGCTAACATGGATGCTTTCTGGGAAGACCTGGAAAATAAGTTGAAGGAAGAAGGTTATGAGTATGGGCAAGAAGAGGAACCGACAGACCCGGCGTTGTCCATGCAAGTCATGGGATTGGCGGAAGATGAGGAAATCAGCGATGTCGAGTCCGAAGTGTGGGACGAAGAGGAGCCGCCATTTGCCTGATTGATTGAAGAGATGAATGAGATGATAGCAGAGTTGTCTCACCCAACTAGATGTTTGCTGGAAGAATTAGGGGGTCAGTCTGTTCAGAGGCCAGCTTTGGCACACTTCGCTAAGCTAGAGGTGTCTCAAACGACACAGTTGAAACTATTGTATATCAAGGCCCACATTGATGGACGTCCTTTCACCAGGGTGTTCGTCGACAATGGGGCGGCAGCAAATGTACTCCCGATGTCGACTTTGAAGAAGCTGGGAAAGAGTGAGAAGGATCTGATCCCCACCAGGGTCAGGATGTGTAGCTTCGTGGGAGAGGCCACCCAACCTGCTGGGTTCATTGCGGCGGACGTCACTGTGGGGTCTAAGACTATCAAAGTAGCATTCTTTGTGGTAAAGTCAAAGACCTGCTATTCGGCATTGTTAGGGCGTGATTGGATCCACATGGCAGAATGTGTGCCATCCACCCTACATCAACAATTACTCATATGGGACGGTGACCACGTTGAATTGATGGAGGCAGATCCTCAGCCCTTTATAGGGCCAAACAACAATAATGTTGAGGCCGTCTTCTATCTAGAAGGCATTCAACCTGCCTCAGCTGTAATTGGCGTCGATGTGGACTTGGAGTCCATTGATTTTACTTCAAGCGGCTTCAGGCTACATTCAGCGGATGGCCGACAGGATGCGTCAGGTTCCTCATTATGAGCAGCCACGACGTCTACAAAAACTTGTTGCGGCGACTGGTAGATACTGAAGTGATGATGGGTGCCGAAGACAAGTCTAAAAATGTATTGGATAACAGGCCATCCGAGTGGCCATCACCTGTGAAGCGGACGTTGCCTAGTCCAAAAGCCAAGGAACCACTTGTGGACATCAATCTTGGGATAGAGGCGGAGCCGAGGCTGACTAAAATAAGTGTGTCCCTGCCTGATGAGGAGCACCACCAATTAGTGGAGCTGATTCAGAAGTACAAAGATTGTTTTGCGTGGCAGTACACAGACATGCCAGGACTTTCAAGGGAACTCGTGGAACACAAGTTGCCCACTCATCCCGAGTTCAGACCTCACAAGCAGCCGCCTAGACGGTTTGATCCAGACACCATCCCAAAAATAAAGGCGGAGATCGAGAAGCTACTTAGAGCAGGCTACATTAGAACTTGTCGCTACGTAGAGTGGCTTGCAAACATTGTACCTGTTGTAAAGAAGAATGGTCAATTGAGAGTCTGTATAGACTTTAGGAATCTAAACTTGGCTACGCCCAAGGATGAATATGTAATGCCAATGGCCAACATGCTTGTTGATGCGGCCGCCGGCCACAAATTTTTATCATTAATGGATGGTTATTCTGGGTACAATCAAATTTTTATTTCTGAAAACGATGTACACAAAACAGCGTTTCGTTGCCCAGGACCAGTTGGCATCTTTGAGTGGGTAGTGATGCCGTTTGGTTTGAAGAATGCTGGGGCGACATATCAAAGGGCCATGAACATGATCTTTCATGATTTAATTGGCCACATCCTTGAAGTGTACATCGACGACATTGTGGTTAAGTCGTGTGAATTTGCCAACACTTGGATCACCTTGAGCAAGCTTTCGTCAGGATGAGGCAACATGGACTGAAAATTAACCCCGCTAAGTGTGCCTTCGAAGTGGCGGCTGGGAATTTTTTAGGTTTCCTGGTTCATGAGAGAGGCATCGAGGTGGATCAGAATAAAGCCAAGGCCATCCTGGAGGCTCGTGCACCGTCTAATCTTAAGGAGCTGCAGTCGCTAATGGGCAAGATTAATTTCTTAAGGAGGTTCATTGCCAACGCGGCAGGGAAGATGAAAGCGTTCACCACCTTGCTCAAAGGAAGGAAGAACGAGGTGTTCAGTTGGACGACTGAACATCAAGCGGCCTTTGAAGAGATTAAAAGAATGTTGGCCAATCCTCCAATATTGATGCCACCCAGGCATGGGGAACCCTTAAAATTGTATGTGTCAGCCGCCGAGGAGTCCATTGGGTGTTGCTCCCACAAGATGACGAGTATGGGAAGGAGAGAGCCATTTATTACCTCAGCAAGACACTGCAAGGTCCAGAAGTGAGGTACACAGCATTGGAGAAGCTATGCTATGCGTTGGTATACTCTTGTAACAAGTTGGAACATTACATGTTACCACGTACAGTCCATGTGGTGGCTCCATTCAATTTGGTCAAGATATTGTTACAGAGACCAGCCCTGAAAGGTCGCCAGGCTAAGTGGGCTATGAAAATTAGTCCTTTCGCTCTCGTTCACGTTCCTCAGAAGGCGGTCAAGGGACAAGCCCTAGCGGAGTTCTTGGCTCAGCATCCTTCAGTGATGGTGCAAGAAGAACCCGAAGAATCATTCATAGGGTTTGAACCCTGGGAGTTAACTTTCGATGGGTCTTGCGCAAGCAGCAGCTCAGGGGCCGGTATTACCATTACTAGTCCTTTCGGAGAGCATTGGAAGCTGGCTCGGGAGTTAGAGCCTGGTACAACCAATAATCAAGCTGAGTATGAGGCTTTGATTTTCGGCCTGGAGACAACATTGATGAAGGGTGCGAGGTCCATTGTAGTTTTTGGAGATTCTCAAGTCATTTTAAAGCAATTGACAGGAGAGTATGAGTGCAAAAGGCCGAGGTTGGGCATGAAGATCGAGGTTCCTTCCATACATCAGAAGGCTGTGTAACGGCGACCCCGGGTTGCAATGGGGCAGTGTAATACCCGAGAAATCAACATCAAGTATTAAATCCGAAAAATTGATTAATTAAATCAATTAATTGGATTTAACTATCGCAACCGAAATAATTCCGGGAGAGCGGAATTAGATATTTTCGCACGATAGCAACTCGAAGAGAGTTATCGGAGTATCCAACAATCGGATAATCCAATATGATTTTTAAAAGATCAAAAATCATATTATATAAAAAAAAAAAAAAGGAAGAGAAATTCGCTACCTGGGGTGGCGCGGTGGCCGCGCGGTGGCGCGCCACCAGCGCGCCGCCACCCCAGAAGCAGCGTTTCGAACGCTGCATACGTTTATTGCTACAATTTTCGAGATAAATCATTCCAATCCATCCAAGCTCGTTTACCAGACCCTTAGGAGTGTTTGGGGACTCTATTGGATGAATTTGGAAGTCTCTAGAATGCTTACAAGTTGGGATAAGGTTGGATGCATGTTCTAGATACATTCATTGAACACCTTGGGAATTTGGTGGGATGAATGTGGGTTAATGGGGTGAATTTTCGAGAATGACTGCATTGAGTCATGTCTAACCTTCCCTAGGGGCTTAATGTCAGTCATTAGGAGCATTAAGCACTCTAGATATCAACTAAACCAACCCCAAAATCACCCTCCACTCCCTTAATCCGAAAATCAGTTTTCTCTTGGAGAGTTGAGAGTTCTTTGAGTGTATTCTTCTTGTTCCTGAGCTTTGGTCGAGTTGAAGCATTCCAATCCCTTCTCCTACGTCTAGGTAAGGTCTCTTACCCAATTCCTTGTTCTTTAATTCGGATTCTAGGCCCTAACATCAAGCTTTTATCCAAACACCTCAAAATAGGATTCGTTCGGTAGATCTCGGAGGTTTGAGGCTGTTCCGGTCGAGTTTGAGGATTCAACCAAAGAGGTTTTCGACACTACACTCTTGAGAAGTAAGTTAATGATGTGCATGTCAATTTTTAGAGTGTTTGGTTGAGTATTCTTTGAGATATGGTTCGAATTCCATCTTGTGCCAAATCTGTCTTTTAGGGTTTCTTCCGAGTAGGTTTTCTTGTTGTGCTTTTCTCGCCTAGATCCGTTCATTTTTGGAAGAACTTGTCTAAATGAAAAATGTTCCTAATGTTTTAAAGATGATGTCTGTAAATTTTCATAATTTTTGGAATTGATTTGGTCGACGAAATCGGATCTGGTATTTTCTGCTACATTTGATGACAGATTCAAATTCCTAGCATGTTCAGTTTTGTAGTTCATATTTCTCCTAGCTATGGTCGTTTTGATGGTCGACTTCTTCATGAAAATTGTTCATCTATGTTTCTAGTTCACTCCTGTTAAATTTCAGAATTTTTGGATCAATATTCGAATTGTTATGGATTTTTGAGTAAGCTGTGGTCGGATGAACAGTGGCTTTTGTACCCTTTTGAAAACAAGTTCCTGAAATGAATTTTTTTGAGTGACTTAGAGTCCGAATTTGCTAAGGCCTATTTCTGAGAAAAATGTTTATTTGGATGTCGCCTAGCACCTGTAAAATTTTCAGAATTTTTCACAAAGTTTTACTACATTTCCTAATACGCTTTTGAAAACTGCCACAGTGTAGTCTTACCGGTGAAAATTGGTTTCGTACGTTTCGGTAGTTTTTGAGTCGATTGCTACTCTTTTACGAATCCTATGAATTCTGGAAATGTAGATATATGTTGTAATGATTAAAATGTGATTTTTGAAACTTTGTGAGTTTTGATCGAGTTAGATGTTCAATTTGGAGGGTAAGTGCACTTGGCGTGGGCTCGTTGGGCCGCCCCCTCTTTTTTGGTGGCCAAAACGGCGCCAAGGAAATATTGTTATGTTGCGTGATTGTATGAGTCTATACTCCTAGGTGTATCCGTAGGGGTTACCTAGGGCTCCGGAGTGTGTCTGTATAGGGTCCGCTGCTCTCACATTGTGGATACCGTCGGCTTGTGGACATAAGTGCCCAAGCGGGTAATTGATCCCAAAACGGCTAAGGCCCTGGATCGTTGATACCGGCAGCTTGTGGACATAAGCGCCCAAGCGGGTAATGTTTTGGATGTCCTCGATCAAAATGAACATTGGTGTGGTAAAGTATAAAAAAAAGAAATTCCCGTGAATTATTTTTACTCGTTCGTTAGATTAAATTCCTAACTTTTTATTACTCTTCTAAATCTTTAAATTTTGTTATGCTATACGTTAACTTACTCAGTACCGTTTGTACTGATAAATTGTTATTTCCTATTTTTCGCAGAGTAAGTGTTGGCGCATTGGGATGGGACTTTCCAAGAATAAAGACTTGTCGCATTTTATGATTACTTTAAATTTCTGCACTTTGGACTTTACTATTGGACTTTGGACTTTGGTTTTTGGCCGTCTGTTTGGCCCTCGTTTTTATTTGTTTTTAGCTTCCGCACTGATTATTACTGTGATGCATGAGATACTCTGATTTTAATTCGGGCATGATTGAATAGTTTTTAAATTGTTTTGAAAAATTGGTACAACTTAGCCTTAGCATTTTTCTAGATGAGCTCGACTTGGGTCGGTCTTGTTTAGAAAAATGTGGCGGTAATGCCCTGGCCTGGGAAATCAAATCCGGGGTGTTACAAAGTGGTATCAGAGCCCGAATATTTTCAAGCTATTATTTTTCGGCCCACTATAGAGGCCCAAATTATTTAATATTATTTTTAAGCAATTTAAGTATTATTTCCATGGAAAAAGGGAATTTTATTTTTAAAACCCATGGAAAAGTATATCTTGCAAATTCGACAAGTCTTAAAAACTTAGTACTATTTTTGGGGGGAAGCATGTGCATTAACAAATTATTTTCATGTGTGGCATATCGCTTAATGTAAAATTTGCATGATTAGATGGCCGACCCGAGGTTACAAGATTCCATCATGCGTTTGTTGTGTTCCATGTCGGATATCACGCACGAACTTCGCCATATCTCTAGGGATGCCGCAAACGATAGAAATAGGATTGTGGCTATAGAGGAGAGGATGGAAGCTATGACCATTAGGAGTACCCAGATGGCTGCTCGCCATGATGCTCTTGCGGCCGAGTTCGAGGATTGCCGACACCACGTGCATATGCTACAGGGACGCATCTTTGCGTTGGAGGAAGTCATTGTTGGGCTGCAAAACCAGCTTAACCCCGAACCCGAGATGGAAGAGGAAGAGGAGTTTGACCCTGATGAGTTCATCAACGTTGAGGAGGAAGAGGAGGACCCCGAGGAGGTTGTGGAGAACCCTCCACTGCCTCTTGATACCGACGAGGAGATCGAGGCTGATCGTCGGATGCTTGGCTATTCTCCCGACTACTTGATCTAGACTTATCATGCGTTCTATCTTGTTGGACTTTTACCGCTTTTCGCTACTAGTTTCCTACCATTTCCGTACCTATTATTATCGCATATTGATTATCTTGATGGTACCACATTTTCTGTAGTGGTGACCACGTAGTATTTGATGTAGTAGCCTTGTTATTAAATCGTTATCATCTAGTGGAATTTCGTATTTAGTATTCTCTTTCCTTTCTTGCCCATTTCAGTGGTCTTTAACACTTAGAACCTATGAGACTGAGTTCTAACCATAGTCTAACTTGACTATTAACTTTCATCTAACCGCGAATCTAACCTCTGCGTGCTTGATCATCAGAATGCCGCCCAGAGGGAGACCTAGAGCTGAGATCCCAGTGCATGAGAACGTTAATGCTCCAGCGAATGCGAACCCGCCGAATCCGGGAGTTCAAGCTAACCCCGCTCCCAACGCACTTGATGAGAGGTTGAGGACAGTTGAGCAAGTCCTCGTTGCTCTCGGAAATGCTGAAGTCAACCGAGCTCAAGCAGCAGTACCACCCCCAGCAGCTCGCATAAATTATCTGGCGATGGTGAACCCTTATCAGCCGCCTCATTACGAGGGGCAGGAAGATCCCGCGAAGTTGGAGGACTGGCTGAGGACTTTTGACAAACTGCTTACTGCCATCAGGTGTCCCGCGAATGAGAAGGTTGGCGTGGCTGTGTACTACCTGAGAGGAGAAGCTGACGAATGGTGGCAAAACCACCAAGAAGGACTTGCTGATGGTGAACATGCCTACTTCTGGGAAGAGTTTAAGGAGATGATGAGGGAAAGGTTCTATCCCCTCAGCATAAAGACTGCTAAATATGAGGAATTCATAAATCTCCGACAAGGCACTCAGACAGTTCAAGAATACTATGCGAAGTTTAAAGAGCTCGTCCGATTCGCTCCAAGGCTGGTACCAACCGATGCTGATAAAGCCCAGAAATTCGAGATGGGGCTGAATCTCAGCATCAGAGAGATCTTGGTTGGCGGACAGCACACTACTCTGCAAGCTGTTTACGATCGTGCAGTGGCAATTGCACGAGTACAGCAGCTGAAACGCAAGGATCATGGAGAGGCGAGCAAGGGCCTAAACACTTTCGATAAGAGGAACCGCAACAATAACTCTGGGAATTACTTCAGGAGGGGGAACGACCAAGGAAGGAATGATGGTCAAAGGAAGCCGGACAACAGAGAACTCAACCGAGGAGGCCAAGGAGGTTGGAGGCCGGATAACCAGGGCGCCTTCATACCCAGATGCCGGGAATGCAACCTTCCGCACTTGGTGCGTGAATGCCCAAGGCCGGGGCATTGCTACCGGTGTGGCCGAGAAGGTCACATGAAGAAGGAATGCCGGACGAGGGAGGACCGCATTGACAAGAGATTGGACCTGATAAACCGTCCTCAGGGCAACAGGCCAGCCGGGCCAAACCAGCAGGACAACCAAGGGCAGAGATTTCCGCAGGCACAGAGGCCACCTCAGAATCCAAACCAGCATGGGAATCAAGGAAGGCCAGTAGGACGCCTGAACGTGATAAATCAAGCGGACTTAGCTGCTCAAGGCGACGTGATCGAAGGTACGTTTACTGCTTTAAGCGTACCTGTCAAGGTCTTATTTGACTCAGGAGCGAGTTGCTCTTTGATTTCCACGAGAACTATATCTGCGTTAGATCTACCAGCGCCGAATAACATTAACTTAGGAATCCAATTACCATCGGGTAAGATAGTATCGTGTTCCAAACGATATGACGGAATCCCGATAGTAATCAAGAACACTGAATTCTTTGCGAATCTCATAGAATTTGACCTTAAGGATTTCGACATCATTTTGGGAATGGACTGGTTGACGAGGTACAAGGCTGTCATCGAATGCCAGAAGCAGAAGATCTCGTTGGCGAAGAGTCGCGGAAAGAAGGTCATTTACTATATGCAGCCTCAGAAGAAGGGTGCCAAGATAGTAAATGCATTAAAGTTCTGCAATCTCATGCAGAAGGGATACCAACTGTACGCGTGCTACGTGCATGATCTGGAAGGCGAGGAGAACAAGATCGACAATATCCCCGTCGTGAACGAATACCCAGATGTCTTTCCGGAGGATATCCCAGGAATGCCTCCTGAGCGAGAAGTGGAGTTCACGATCGATCTCGTGCCCGGAATCGAACCGGTGTCAAAGGCACCATATCGCATGGCGCCTGCTGAGATGAAGGAGCTGAAAGAACAACTAGAGGAGTTGTTATCCAAAGGATATATTCGGCCGAGCACATCACCGTGGGGAGCTCCAGTCCTGTTCGTGAAAAAGAAGGACGGCGGACTCCGATTGTGCATCGACTACCGAGGTCTTAATCAAGTGACGATTAAGAACAAGTACCCGCTACCTAGGATCGAAGATCTCTTCGATCAACTGAAAGGGGCGTCGGTATTTTCAAAGGTCGATCTAAGGTCGGGATACCACCAATTGCGTATCGCCGAGAGCGATATACCCAAGACAGCTTTCCGAACAAGATATGGGCACTACGAATTCACCGTAATGTCCTTCGGTCTGACTAATGCTCCCGCAGTATTCATGAACCTCATGAATAGCATTTTCCGAGAGTTACTAGACACATGTGTAGTCGTATTCATCGACGACATCCTAGTTTACTCGAGGAATGAGGAAGAGCATAGTAGTCATTTGCACCAAGTACTCGGACTTTTGAGGAAGAATCAACTCTACGCGAAGCTGTCTAACTGCGAGTTTTGGAAGAATGAAGTCGCTTTTCTAGGTCATATAGTATCGGCTAAAGGAGTATCAGTCGACCCGGCGAAGATATCAGCAGTGTCTGATTGGCCGGCACCAACAAACCAAACCGAGGTAAGAAGTTTCCTAGGTCTAGCCGGATACTACCGAAGGTTCGTGAAGGACTTTTCTAAAATTGCGAGACCGATGACCCAATTGCTGAAGAAAGGATTGAAGTTTGATTGGTCAGCTGAGTGTGAGCAGTCATTCCGTGAGCTTAAGGGAAGACTCACATCAGCGCCGGTTTTAGCATTGCCATCAGAGACTGAGGATTATGAGGTGTATAGCGACGCCTCGAAGGAAGGTCTTGGTTGCGTGCTAATGCAAAACCATAGAGTGATTGCTTATGCATCTAGGCAACTCAAGACGCACGAGGTAAACTACCCGACACATGATCTGGAACTGGCAGCAGTAGTGTTCGCTCTTAAGATCTGGCGACACTATCTATATGGACGAACTTGTCGGATGTTTACAGATCACAAAAGCCTCAAGTATATATTTACTCAGAAAGAGTTAAATATGAGACAGAGGAGATGGCTCGAGCTGATCAAAGACTACGATCTGGATATAGCCTACCATGAAGGCAAGGCGAACGTCGTAGCGGATGCGTTGAGTCGCAAGACGAGGCACACGGCGAACACACTCATTCTACCTTCGGGACTGTATATGGACCTAGCTAAGTTAGATACTGAACTAGTCCATTATGGAACCGTGGTGGAGGCAGTGAACGCCATAACATTTGAATCTACCGTATTTGACGAGATTCGAGAAGCCCAACCGGACGACGAGAATCTCCAGAGGATCAAAGGAAGAATAAGTGAAGGTAAGGCGGTAGGATTCACGATCCATGAAGACGGAAGTGTTCGTTTTAAAGGAAGATGGTGCGTTCCTCATAAGTGCGAGGAATTGAAGAGGAAGCTTATGGAAGAAGGCCACAGTACACCTTATTCAGTCCACCCTGGTGGGGATAAGTTGTACAAAGACTTAAAGAAAATCTATTGGTGGCCGCGGATGAAGAAGGATGTTGCCGACTTTGTGGCTAAATGCATAACCTGCCAGAAGGTGAAGGCAGTAAGGCAAAAACCGTTAGGGTTGGTAAAGCCATTGGAGATCCCAAGCTGGAAGTGGGACAGCATCTCCATGGATTTTGTTTCGGGATTGCCAAGATCTCCCCGAGGAATGAATAAGATTTGGGTAATAGTTGACCGGTTAACGAAGACCGCAATTTTCATACCAATGAAGGAAAATTGGTCGATGGATCAACTAGCTAAGGCATACATCGAGAATGTGGTCCGAAGGCACGGAGTACCGCATGATATTATCTCAGACCGAGATAGTAGATTCATCTCCAACTTCTGGACTAAACTACAAGAAGCCTTAGGAACCCAAATCAAGATGAGCACAGCTTTTCATCCAATGACGGACGGTCAGACTGAGCGCACGATTCAGACGCTCGAAGACATGCTAAGAGCGTGTGTACTCGAATTCAAAGGAAGTTGGGAAGACCACTTGCCGTTGATTGAATTCTCGTACAACAACAGTTATCACGCTAGCATAGGCATGGCACCGTTCGAAGCGCTTTACGGACGGAAGTGTCGTAGTCCGTTGTGCTGGACGAAGGATGACGATTCGGTAGTTGTTGGACCGCAGCTCATTGAGGATATGAATAGCAAGATCAAGGTGGTTCAACAGAAAATGAAAGCCGCGCAAGATAGGCAGAAGAGCTACGCCGACACTAGGCGGCAAGAGTTAGAATTTGAGGTGGGAGACAAGTTTATGCTGAAAGTATCGCCCATGAAGGGGGTGATGCGATTCGGTAAACGAGGGAAGCTAAGTCCTCGCTACATTGGTCCGTACGAGATTTTGGATCGTGTAGGTACCTTGGCTTATCGTTTGGCACTTCCACCAGAGTTGTCGCGAGTGCACAACGTATTCCATGTTTCTCAACTGAAGAAATATGTGCACGACCCAACTCACGTGTTGCAACCCGACGTGATTGAGCTAGATGATGACTTGACATACGAGGAGTATCCGATCGAGGTACTTGACGTCAAGGAAAGGGTCACAAGGAACAAGACTGTGAGGATGGTGAAGATCCTATGGTCAAATCATGGCACCGAGGAAGCGACGTGGGAGTTGGAAGCGGATATGAAGCAGAGATATCCCAACCTTTTCCGAAGCGAATCAGGAGCAGTTATGGGGACATAACTGCAGTCCTAAGGGGGAGAGGATGTGATACCCCGCGCAAAGTCGTCGCGAGCTGAGGTAAGAATTTTAAATTGCGAGCCTCAATAATTTCTTTGTGCCAATTATTAATTTTCCGAAGTGCGACCCAACTTCGAGGACGAAGTTGATTTCTAAGGAGGGTAGACTGTAATACCCGAGAAATCAACATCAAGTATTAAATCCGAAAAATTGATTAATCAAATCAATTAATTGGATTTAACTATCGCAACCGAAATAATTCCGGGAGAGCGGAATTAGATATTTTCGCACGATAGCAACTCGAAGAGAGTTATCGGAGTATCCAACAATCGGATAATCCAATATGATTTTTAAAAGATCAAAAATCATATTATATAAAAAAAAAAAAAAGGAAGAGAAATTCGCTACCTGGGGTGGCGCGGTGGCCGCGCGGTGGCGCGCCACCAGCGCGCCGCCACCCCAGAAGCAGCGTTTCGAACGCTGCATACGTTTATTGCTACAATTTTCGAGATAAATCATTCCAATCCATCCAAGCTCGGTTACCAGACCCTTAGGAGTGTTTGGGGACTCTATTGGATGAATTTGGAAGTCTCTAGAATGCTTACAAGTTGGGATAAGGTTGGATGCATGTTCTAGATACATTCATTGAACACCTTGGGAATTTGGTGGGATGAATGTGGGTTAATGGGGTGAATTTTCGAGAATGACTGCATTGAGTCATGTCTAACCTTCCCTAGGGGCTTAATGTCAGTCATTAGGAGCATTAAGCACTCTAGATATCAACTAAACCAACCCCAAAATCACCCTCCACTCCCTTAATCCGAAAATCAGTTTTCTCTTGGAGAGTTGAGAGTTCTTTGAGTGTATTCTTCTTGTTCCTGAGCTTTGGTCGAGTTGAAGCATTCCAATCCCTTCTCCTACGTCTAGGTAAGGTCTCTTACCCAATTCCTTGTTCTTTAATTCGGATTCTAGGCCCTAACATCAAGCTTTTATCCAAACACCTCAAAATAGGATTCGTTCGGTAGATCTCGGAGGTTTGAGGCTGTTCCGGTCGAGTTTGAGGATTCAACCAAAGAGGTTTTCGACACTACACTCTTGAGAAGTAAGTTAATGATGTGCATGTCAATTTTTAGAGTGTTTGGTTGAGTATTCTTTGAGATATGGTTCGAATTCCATCTTGTGCCAAATCTGTCTTTTAGGGTTTCTTCCGAGTAGGTTTTCTTGTTGTGCTTTTCTCGCCTAGATCCGTTCATTTTTGGAAGAACTTGTCTAAATGAAAAATGTTCCTAATGTTTTAAAGATGATGTCTGTAAATTTTCATAATTTTTGGAATTGATTTGGTCGACGAAATCGGATCTGGTATTTTCTGCTACATTTGATGACAGATTCAAATTCCTAGCATGTTCAGTTTTGTAGTTCATATTTCTCCTAGCTATGGTCGTTTTTGATGGTCGACTTCTTCATGAAAATTGTTCATCTATGTGTCTAGTTCACTCCTGTTAAATTTCAGAATTTGTGGATCAATATTCGAATTGTTATGGATTTTTGAGTAAGCTGTGGTCGGATGAACAGTGGCTTTTGTACCCTTTTGAAAACAAGTTCCTGAAATGAATTTTTTTGAGTGACTTAGAGTCCGAATTTGCTAAGGCCTATTTCTGAGAAAAATGTTTATTTGGATGTCGCCTAGCACCTGTAAAATTTTCAGAATTTTTCACAAAGTTTTACTACATTTCCTAATACGCTTTTGAAAACTGCCACAGTGTAGTCTTACCGGTGAAAATTGGTTTCGTACGTTTCGGTAGTTTTTGAGTCGATTGCTACTCTTTTACGAATCCTATGAATTCTGGAAATGTAGATATATGTTGTAATGATTAAAATGTGATTTTTGAAACTTTGTGAGTTTTGATCGAGTTAGATGTTCAATTTGGAGGGTAAGTGCACTTGGCGTGGGCTCGTTGGGCCGCCCCCTCTTTTTGGTGGCCAAAACGGCGCCAAGGAAATATTGTTATGTTGCGTGATTGTATGAGTCTATACTCCTAGGTGTATCCGTAGGGGTTACCTAGGGCTCCGGAGTGTGTCTGTATAGGGTCCGCTGCTCTCACATTGTGGATACCGCCGGCTTGTGGACATAAGTGCCCAAGCGGGTAATTGATCCCAAAACGGCTAAGGCCCTGGATCGTTGATACCGGCAGCTTGTGGACATAAGCGCCCAAGCGGGTAATGTTTTGGATGTCCTCGATCAAAATGAACATTGGTGTGGTAAAGTATAAAAAAAAGAAATTCCCGTGAATTATTTTTACTCGTTCGTTAGATTAAATTCCTAACTTTTTATTACTCTTCTAAATCTTTAAATTTTGTTATGCTATACGTTAACTTACTCAGTACCGTTTGTACTGATAAATTGTTATTTCCTATTTTTCGCAGAGTAAGTGTTGGCGCATTGGGATGGGACTTTCCAAGAATAAAGACTTGTCACATTTTATGATTACTTTAAATTTCTGCACTTTGGACTTTACTATTGGACTTTGGACTTTGGTTTTTGGCCGTCTGTTTGGCCCTCGTTTTTATTTGTTTTTAGCTTCCGCACTGATTATTACTGTGATGCATGAGATACTCTGATTTTAATTCGGGCATGATTGAATAGTTTTTAAATTGTTTTGAAAAATTGGTACAACTTAGCCTTAGCATTTTTCTAGATGAGCTCGACTTGGGTCGGTCTTGTTTAGAAAAATGTGGCGGTAATGCCCTGGCCTGGGAAATCAAATCCGGGGTGTTACAGGCAGCCTGTAAGAAGATCTCATTGAGTCTCTCTAAGCATATGAGTGTCTGAAAAAGTTTACAAGAAAGTAAACACAATGCATCGAAATGTACCTGAATAGTGGCCGGACGCAGAGCAACAGTACTAAAGGGCTGCGAAGTGGCAGTTGAAGGCTTATCAATGGCGGCCAGGATCTGAGAAATAGAGGCCTGCATGGGGAGTTTTCTTTCAGGATTTATGTCGTGGAGCACGTTGATGGGATATATGAACTTAGATTGATGAGATAAGCGAAGAAAGCGTTATGCGACAAAATAAACCTGAGTAGTGGCCGAACACGGAGCAACGGTGCCTGAAGACTCTCCAGTGGCGGCTTGGGCATGGAGAGTGGCGGCTGAGGCCTCTCCAGTGGCGGCCAAGGTCTTTTCAGCGGTGGCCTCAGTGGCGGCCTGGATAGGTGGCGTAGGTTGTTTTGCTGAGTCCTAAAGTGATCGAATAACAAAATAAGAATGCGATCAGGGAGACAAGAATCATTAACCTAGGGTGATTTGCTAAAGTTGTGAGTCATCTAGGTAACCACATAAGTATATGATTAATACGGGAGTTAGTAAATACTAGATCGTCATTGTGGAATCAAGGAAGTAAGCAAATAGAATAAATAACCAAGAAACGAGACCAACTTGGGTGGTTACAGGCGACCAACATGCCTATGTTGGCGGCTAAGGGCCTATTCTGGGCGGCCGGAGTCCCTTGAGTGGCGGCCCTATAGCCCTAAGTGGCGCCTGAGGCTGTGGCTCAACAAAATGGTGTAAGTTGTGTTGCTAAATCCTAAGGCATCGAACAACCTAATATTATGTCGTAAGGAACTGATCAAGCCTAGTCATGCGAAGCGTGAGTCAGCCTGTTTAGATTCTGAGTCATTAGAAGTGAGCCTATCGAAGTTGAGAAGTGAGCCTATCGAAGTTGAGAAGTGAGCCTATTGAAGTAAGCTTATCAAAGTGAGTCGAAGTTGAGAAGTGAGCCTATCGAAGTGAGCCTATCGAAGTGAGTCGAAGTTGAGAAGTGAGCCTATCGAAGTGACCTTTCGAAGTGAGCCTGTCATAAAGATTCGAACATGCAGGATCACAGCCACGTTGGTGACCAACAACATCACGTTGGCGAACACAAGTGGCGGTTAGACATGCGAAAGGATGGCCAGGCTGTGTAAAGTGGCGGCCCAAGGACCTTAAGTGGCGGCCGAAAGGTGGCGGCCGAAGGGTTTCTCGCTGGTGGCCATGGTGTTATTGTTAGTTTAGGTTATTTCACCAATTTCTAAATTATGAGATAGTAAGATGATACGGGATTACGAGGTATTCAAGGCAATTAACCTAGGATTGTATGTCAAAAATTCTATACTTTTAAATAAATTCTAAGTCATAAAGGTTATGTTAAGAGGGAGCTTTGGTGAATGGTATCGTAATCATATATCTTTAAGTAGCTAAACAAATATGATTAAAGGAAAACGTGGATCGAACAACTAGCAAAAGGAAGCAACGGAATGATGAGGTACAAACCTGTGACGCCATGGGAGATACAAATGGCGGCCAAGAAGCCACGAGTGGCGGCCAGGCAGTTCTGTGTGGCGGTCGGAGCCTATCAGATGGCGGCCGGGCTTATCCAGGTGGCGGCCAAGCAGCTTGGAAGGACGTCTGAAAGAGAGTAGTTTGGAGGCTCCACACGAAGGATCAATAAGTGGTTCAAACAGTGAGAGTGGCGGCCAGCTAGGATGCAAGGGCTGCCAAAATGTTCTTGATGGAGGCTGATGAAGCACAAGAGGTGGCCGATGTGTCCTCAATGGCGTCTGGTGTGTCTTCGAGGGCGGCCAAGGAGTTGCGCACGGTGTACGCAGGTGGCGGCCAAAGAGGATTTGTGGGCGGCAGACAGGTACAAGTGGAGGCCTGAAAACCCTAAATGGCGGCCAAGGTGGCGGCCAAGGTGTCCAGGCGTGGCTAGGAACTCGGATCGAGGGAAGAAGCTCCCGAGGGTGTGGATGTGTGGTCCGAATGTTAGCTCAAAGCAAGCGATTCGAGTAATTCACAGAGGAAAGGAGGATTCGAAAAGAAAAAGGAAAAGAAAAAATGAATGTTAGCGACCTGGATAGTTTTTATAATGACTTAATGGGCCGGGCTTAGGTCAAACGCGTAGATTTGTCTTGAAAAATCCTAAAATCAGACAAATCACGCGAGGGGGGCATCTGTTAGCCCAATAATAAATTAGGATACATTAATTAAGGCTCAGTGTTTAATAGCCCATGTAATGAGCCTGTTGGAGTGCCAGCGTGAGGGGTTATTGAGCCCATTAGAGGAGTAGCCTGAAGACTTCGTGGAGGACGCGTGTCTTGGAGGCAGACAGTGGGATGCCCGCATGAGGATTGGCGTGGCGACAGGTGCCCTAGAGGAGGTCGTGGGGTGCCTGACGGTTGAGGGGCTCCGCTTATAAAAAGCTCAGGGGTTACTCACTTGGAGGGGTCCGTCAACTCAACACAGATGTCTTTATCTGCAATTTACTTTTTACTTTCTGCAAGTTTTATTTTGTTGTTATCATTATGTAATTTTACCGCTTTGTTTACATTGTTGTAACCCCAAATCTGTAATCCCTTTAAAAGTTGTCAATCAAAGAGGAGGCTTCGTCCTCTACAAAATTTGCATTCAACAACCACACACATACAATTATAATTATTTCATTTATTATCTTACTCTTCTATCTTCATTTCACAACAAATAAATTTTTTAAAGTCATATGTACCAATATCTAAATATAAAGATAAATTATTTAATTTGAAGTAGAATAAAAAGAAAATTTAAATGAAAATTTGTGCTTTTAACATTAAGATATATTGTTTATAATAATAATTTTGTAGTCGAATTTATTGATTCCAAAGTAGACCATGCGGTCAAGAGCAAAGAAAGCCATCTCCGCACATATATTAATGAGTATGTGTCTATGTATGAGTGTACGGTGATGAATCACCCATTTCTTTATAGTAGTAGAATGTTAATTCCTCTATTTTTTATTTTTTTTATAATTGTTACGGACTCATTTAGCACGCAGTTCAAAGTTATTTTAAATCACTATTAATTCAAGTTCGATACAACTAAAATTCTAAAAGTTCGATATTTAAAAACAACAAGATGAGATGATTTTAACAAGATATCACTTATAAAACTTTCAATCAAAATGAATCGTACCCCAATACAAATGGGGCAATCAATAAAAAATTGAGGAAGTATGACTTTAATTACTGTCATAATTAATACTCTTATCTTTTTGTATATGGTAATGATCTTATATTAATTGGCTGGATTGATCGTCTTTCAAAAAAAAAGCAGCACAAATTATACAGTATTAAACTCAATGCAATTCATAGATGATCCGTCACATTAATAATACTTTTTCTATCCCATTAATTCTATTTCGAAACTTCTACACACACATACTAATAGCACTTGGCTTGAGTGGATGAGGCTCTAGTCGCTTAAGCAAGCTTGTGTATGCAAAAAACTGCTTTGGAAGAGGCGCCATTAATTGCCCTTGCAGATTCTCGAGGGATTAGTCTTGGATCCAATATAGCCTGGGGATACCCTGGTATTTACCTAAAACTTTTACATACGTAATCCAATATATTTGTTTAACAGTTAATATTTTAGAATTTATAAAAGTAAAAGTTCTATAACATACTATATTTTTTAAATTTAAAAAAAAAAATGAAGTCAACAAGATTACACCCGATTATATATTTTTTTATAATTTGAATAAAAAGTTATGTCAAACTTATACTATAAACAATATAAAAAAATCTAAATGTGACACAATAAATAAACAACGCACATCCACTGCATAAAAAGATTAGTATATTTCTTAAAGAACAATTAATTTCCATAAGAAATACTACGAGTTTAGAGAGAATTGACAATAAAGCTAATTTACTTTCTTATCATAAAAATATCAACTTTCAAGTTGAACCATTAGTATTATTAGTATTATGGTAATAAAATCAAGAGATATTAAAAACTAATCGTGAGCGTATGTATATCTCTCTCTATATATATATCCAAGTCTGTGAACCACGACTCATGATGTGCTTCTCATTCTTCCCTCTTTTCCCCATCGTTGAAAGTTACTGATTCACTCGCGCACCTAAAGAGGGGAAGCAGCAAGCCAATGGGGGACGCCGGAATGTCCAGATTTAGGAGGATCTGTGTTTTCTGCGGTAGCAGTACCGGCAATAAGCCCAGTTATCAGGAAGCCGCTGTAGAACTTGGCAAAGAGCTGGTAATTGCTTGCGATCGTTTTCGTCTTGTCTTGTGTGTGTGTGTGTGTGTATGTGTGAAACTCGCTTTCAGAGCGGTTTTTCAGAATTCCTATTTTCGTTTCCCCTTGTTCTGAAATTCATTTTGCGACAAAGAACTTGTTATTTTGTAGTGCATAATAGCGTGAAGGGATGAAAGCTTTCTGCGACATTTTTTTCGAAAATATTGATTTGTTAATCCTTCTCATCATTATTGATTTGGATCGAAGGTTTTTCTATTCTGCGCGGTGGTTTTTGTTCGAAAATGCCTTGATGTGTGCGTGTTTTTTTGACAGCATGTAGTTGAGTCCTATTCTCTGTATAAGTTTTTCCCCCGACTTGATGTTGCCATTTTCGTTCCTTCAATTGGGTTCATGGATGTTGAAAATCGTGATGATCTTCCGCTAATCGTATCGTCCATAAAATTTTTCGATTTTTTTTTTTTTTTTTTTTTTTTTTTTTTTTTTATCAATTTTCTGAACCGAATGCGTAACGGTAGATGATCGGGAAAAGTCCAACAAGTCGGAAGGTTTAGGGTTTATGTTCCGTTTGGCGTGAATAGTGCCTAGCTGGAACCTGGGTGTCAGTTGGGAGCAGCCTTCTTGCATGATCTTTAGTTTATAAGGGGCGGTGCAAATAAACAATTCTCTGCTTTCCAATTGGGAACCAAACGTGCCCTTGGGGTATCATGACTCCTCTTAAGCGTGTTCTCTATTCCCCTCACTGTTGCCCACACCTTCAGGCTTCATCATTTCCGTTTATGGCCAAATTTCATTAATTTTTCGATTATTTATATCTTTCATGCACGTATAATTATTTCATCCAATTTTTATGCAATCGAAAAGCAACACTAATCTTTTGAGATGTTCTACGAATTGACGCATGGGTTGTGTTTTTATCTGGAAAATGGGGAATGTGGGTGTGAAAATTGTTTTAAAATCTGAATTGATTTTGTGTTTTCGATGCTCATCGGGTAATTAATTTTTGCGTGAAGGTGGAGAAAGGGATTGATTTGGTCTATGGAGGTGGAAGCGTGGGTCTAATGGGTCTTGTTTCTCAGGCAGTTCATGATGGCGGGCGCCATGTTCTAGGGTACTCTCTCTCTCTCTCTCTCTCTTTCTCTCTCATCCATTTGCACACACATAACGAGAGACCATGTGTTTGTGTGTGAATGCGCACAAGGTGTTTGTCAAAATAATTAAGACGAAAGTTTCGGAAGACACGCATCATTAAAAATCCACTCTAATAATTCTCATTTTGTGTTTTGTTCCATGGTAACATTAGTATGATCCTAGTTCTCTTTATAACCTATGCAATTCTATGTGATTTTATAAAAATGAATTAATGGGTTTCATATATACCAGACACGGTGGGATCAAATGCAGGTTTTTGTTTTTTTTACTAATCATTAAAAGGTTTTCATTTTGTTTTCTTTATTGCTCTTTTTGTTCTTTTCCCCACTTTATGACGCAGTAAAGTAGAGTTTGCAGCACAAGGTTCTAGTAGAAACAGAAAAAAGAAAAGAAAAGAAAAAGTGTACTTGTGTTTTGTGAATTGTGATTGTTGCCTTCATTTCATATTGGAAAGTTCTGTGCGGATATTTGGATCAGAGCTGTGTGTAAAGTTAACTGGACCTTCTGGCTTCTTTATAGAGCTTTATTATAGAAAAGGTAGATACAGCCAGAAGCAAAGCCTTATCAGATAATTGTGTGGTCGTTTTTCAATGTTTTAGATGTGAAAATGAGAGAGCTTCATTAGTCTAGTGATAAGCTCTCATTTTCTTGATTTTAATTAAAGCACAGGTATGAAAAGAATTAGCTGCTTCAACTCCATGCTTATTAGTATTTTGGACTTTCTAGTTTTCTTTTTGGCTGAAATGAATTCTTTTTGCCCTGGCAGGGTTATTCCAAGATCTCTCATGCCGCGAGAGGTATGAAAAGAAAGCTGCATTATTACTGAAATTTGTTAATCCTCAGTCAAATATCTGATTTCTTTAAAATTGGCTTTCTATTTTCTAAATCTTCCATCCTCTATATTTGTTGTATTCGTTGCCTTTTTCTTCTATCGGGTCTAAAATGTCATGAATTGCTTTAGAGTAAGATAGTTGCATAAACAAATTCAACCGTTTATTTTAGGTCTTGATTTAGCTTCATGTGCCCAAGGTTTAATTCACAGTCTTGTTTACAGCATACATGATCTAACTAACTGTTGGGAAGAACACGTATTAGCAGCGGAACTCTTTCCCAAGTGTGTGTGCAAGTGTTGGATATCCTCACTATAATAGTGGCACTCTCTCTCAAGGATGAGGAAAACTCTCAAAGATGAATATAGATCTTCAAAGGAAGAAAGAGCTTTTATTGATCACTCTTCAACACTTACAACTCTTACAACTCTTGGTGTTGTGGTTGTGATTGTGTGCTTGTGATTGTGTTGTGGTTGGTTGTGGTTGCAAATGGCCACCACTCCTCTATTTATACTAGCCTATGGAGTATTCTAGAACACTTCTATACAAATCTAGAATCCTATAGAATGTGGACTAGTGTAGAATAGTTTAGATATCTCTAGAACTCACTAGGATTGGAGAAGATCATGCTAGGTAGTTCATGAATATTGTAGGCCATTCTAGAAGCTTCAAGTTAGGAGGGATCTCAACAATCTCCCCCTTCCCGACTAACCTGGAAGATCTGTAACTCCAGCGCCTCCGCAACAATCTTCGAATTTCTTCATAGATATCACTTTGGTCATCATATCTGCCCAGTTGTCATCTGTATGTACTTTGTCGAGTTGGAGTCGCTTTTCTTCCAATGCATCTCGTATCCAATGATATCGAACATCAATGTGTTTTGATCGGGAGTGGTAGGTTGGATTCTTCGCCAAGTATATCGCACTTTGGTTGTCGCAGAGTAGCGTCGTGCTTTCTTGAATCTGACCTAGCTCGGTGAGTAATCCTTTTATCCATACCATCTCCTTGCCTGCTTCTGTAGTCGCTATGTACTCAGCTTCTGTCGTTGATAGCGCCACACATTTCTGCAATCTCGATTGCCATGATACAGCTCCCCCTGCAAAGGTAATTAGATATCCTGATGTTGATTTCCTTGAATCAACGTCTCCTGCCATGTCTGCATCAGTATATCCTTCTAACACTGGTTTTCCTTTGCCAAAGCATATAGATCTTTTGGCAGTTCCCCGGAGATATCTAAATATCCATTTTACAGCTGCCCAGTGTTCTTTCCCGGGATTAGATAAGAACCGACTTACCATGCCAACAGCGAAGGCGATATCAGGTCTAGTGCAGACCATGACGTACATGAGGCTTCCGACCGCCGATGAATATGGGATCTTCTCCATTTCTTCTTTTTCTTTCTCACTTGTTGGGCATTGTCTCTTAGTTAGCTTGAAGTGTCCTCCAAGTGGAACGCCCACCGGCTTGGCTTTATCCATATTGAATCTTTCAAGAACTTTCTCAATATATCTTTCTTGAGATAGCCATAATAGTCTCTTGGAACGATCTCGAGTGATCTTCATCCCAAGAATTTGTTTCGCCGGTCCCAAGTCTTTCATGGAGAACGATCTGCTCAAAGCCTTCTTCAGTGCCTCGATCTTCTTCTTGTCTCGACCAACAATTAACATATCATCCACATAGAGTAAGAGGATGATAAATTCTCCATTAGGATATCTTTTGATGAAGACGCAGTGATCCGAGCGAGTCTTCTGGAATTGATGTTGGGCCATGAAGGAGTCAAATTTCTTATACCATTGTCTCGGAGCTTGCTTTAGACCATAGAGGCTCTTTTTGAGACGACATACTAAGTGTTCTTTCCCCGGCTCCATGAATCCTTCGGGTTGCTCCATATATATCTCTTCTTCTAAATCTCCATGCAAGAATGCCGTCTTGACATCTAGCTGCTCAATCTCTAGGTCTAGGCATGCGGCAAGCCCAAGAACTACCCGGATAGATTGCATCTTTACCACGGGAGAGAAGATTTCTTCAAAATCTATCCCTTTCTTCTGGCCACATCCTTTGACGACGATTCTGGCTTTGTATCTTGGTCTTGCGCCTCCTTCTTCGGTCTTCAATTTATATACCCATTTATTTTTCAATGCTCGTCTCTCTTTTGGTAACTCCACTAAGTCATAGGTGTGGTTCTCATGCAACGATTGCATTTCCTCATGCATGGCCTTCAACCATTCTTCCTTGTGTTGATCTTCCATAGCCTCTTTATAGTTTTGTGGCTCCCCCTCACTCGTGAATATCACATACTCATCTGGCGGGTATCTAGTGGAGTGTTTTCTCTCACGAGTGGATCTACGTAACTGAGGTTGTAGAGTCTCACCTTCTTCTTGTGATGACTCTGTGTCGCCTGACTCAGAAGAAACATCTTCGTTACTTATGTCATTCGAGGTAGGTATTTCGGCATCAGCATCCTCGGCTGCTTGTTCACCTTGGTCATTATGCTCCACTGTTGGTGTATCAGGAGAGGCACGACATCGAACCATCAACTTCTTCTCATTACGAAAATCTTCGATAGTCTGATCTTCGAAGAATATGACATCTCTACTCCTGACAATCCTCTTGGCTGTTGGATCCCAAAGCCGGTAACCAAACTCATCATGTGGTGTACCGAGATAGATGCACTCCTTCGTCTTTGAGTCAAGCTTAGCGCGTTCATCTTTGGGAACATGAACGAACGCTCGGCAACCGAACACTTTGAAGCGGTCGTATGAGACTCTTTTTCCCGTCCAGACTTCTTCTGGGATATCTCCATCCAAAGGCACTGATGGGGAGTGGTTGATGATACTGACGGCAGTCGTCACTGCTTCTCCCCAGAAGGACTTAGGGAGCTTAGCGTGAGAAAGCATGCACCGAACTCTTTCTGTGATGGTGCGATTCATTCTTTCAGCAACACCGTTTAGTTGAGGTGTCTTAGGTGGAGTCTTCTCGAGCTTGATTCCATGTGACCTGCAATATGCATCAAACGGGCCTCGATATTCACCGCCATTATCAGCTCGGACGCACTTCAGCTTCAACCCTGTCTCTCGCTCCACCCTTGCATGAAACTCCTTGAAGACGTCTATGACTTGATCTTTTGTCTTCAATAGATATGCAAAAACCTTCCGAGAGTGGTCATCGATGAAGGTAACAAAGTACAATGCACCACCCATGGATTTCTCCGTCATCGAGCAAACATCGGTGTGCACCAAGTCAAGAATATGCTTTCTCCTATGAGGCTGATTACTTCTTGAAAACGTGACTCGATGTTGCTTGCCAACCAAACAGTGAGTGCAGGGGTCTAGTGTTTTACCTTTCATGTCGGCAAGATGCTCCTTTCGGGCAAGGATTTGCAGCCCTTTCTCGCTCATATGCCCAAGTCTCTTGTGCCACAGCTCCAGACACGGCCTATCTTGAGCGACATTGGTTTCTCCCTTGCATAGCTTGGCTTGGGTGATATATAACGTCCCATCTTTCATTCCTTTGGCAACGATGATGTTGTTCCTCGAAAGCTTCCATCTTCCGGCTCCAAGTTGAGTTATGTATCCAACATCATCGAGCTTACCGGCTGAGATGAGGTTGAGTCGCATATCTGGAACATGCCTGACATCTTTTAACACCAGCTCACACCCGGTGTTAGTTAACAAAGTGATGTTTCCTATCCCCACGATTTTGCTTGACACGTGATTCCCCATTCTCACAGTGCCAAAATCACCACTTTTATATGTTGAGAAGAACTCTCTATGTGGGGTTACGTGGATTGACGCACCTGAGTCGATTATCCACGTACTGTCGTCACAGGCAATGTTCAAGTAGTCTTCTCTAATGAGGAAGATGTCTTCTTTATTCTCCGTGGTTATTGCCGTCGTATTCTTATCTTCGTTCTTCCTTGGCTCTATCGAGTCTTGCTTGACAACCCCGTTCCTCTGGTCGCGTTTGAGATTCCGGCATTCTGATTTCATATGCCCGACCTTGCCGCAATAGTAGCAGGTGACCCTCGTGCGTGACTTGGAATGGCCCCTGTATCTATCTCGGCTTCGATTGACGCTTCTTCCACGGGTCTCGATTCTCCCTCGGTTCTCCATAACATTGGCCTCGTAGTGTGCAGAGTCTCCTCGCTCCTTCCTCCGGGCTTCTTCATTGAGCAGACTATCAGCAACTATATCCATAGTTAGCTTTCCCTCTGGACACGAGTTGCTAAGAGTAACAACAAGCGTGTCCCAACTCTCCGGCAAGGAGCTGAGTAGCAATAGAGCTTGCAACTCATCATCAACCTTCATCTCGATCTTTGTGAGTTGATTCACAAGACCTTTGAAGGTATTCAAGTGCTCAATCATGCTCTGGCCATCCTTGTATTCCAACTTCACCAACCGACGAACCAAATGAGCTTTGTTCCGAGGTGTCTTCTTTTGAATCATGGACTCTAGTTTGGTCCATAATTCATATGCATTAGTGTAGGTGGAAACATGCTCAAACAAACTTCGATCGATGTACTTACGGATCATTGCGACTGCTTTCCTATTCAAGAGATCCCATTCGGCATCTTTCTTGCCCTCCGGCTTCTTCTCATTCTTGATAGGCTCGTACAGATCCTTGCAGTATAAATGATCCTCCATCATCGGCTTCCAATAGGAGTAGTTGTCGGCTGTGAGCTTGAACATATCACCATCGTGCATCACAACACCTTCCATCGTCAATCTAGCAGGGTGATGGCTTCAACGAACGAGGCTCTGATACCACTTTGTTGGGAAGAACACGTATTAGCAGCGGAACTCTTTCCCAAGTGTGTGTGCAAGTGTTGGATATCCTCACTATAATAGTGGCACTCTCTCTCAAGGATGAGGAAAACTCTCAAAGATGAATATAGATCTTCAAAGGAAGAAAGAGCTTTTATTGATCACTCTTCAACACTTACAACTCTTACAACTCTTGGTGTTGTGGTTGTGATTGTGTGCTTGTGATTGTGTTGTGGTTGGTTGTGGTTGCAAATGGCCACCACTCCTCTATTTATACTAGCCTATGGAGTATTCTAGAACACTTCTATACAAATCTAGAATCCTATAGAATGTGGACTAGTGTAGAATAGTTTAGATATCTCTAGAACTCACTAGGATTGGAGAAGATCATGCTAGGTAGTTCATGAATATTGTAGGCCATTCTAGAAGCTTCAAGTTAGGAGGGATCTCAACACTAACAAAGAGCAATTATTTTTGCTGCAGATAACCGGTGAAACTATCGGAGAAGTGCGTGCTGTATCTGACATGCACCAGCGAAAGGCTGAGATGGCCCGGCAAGCTGATGCTTTTATTGCACTTCCTGGTGAATCACCAAATTATAAATTTTCTGATCTTAATTATTTAAAAATTAGCATCTGGGAAAATTATCAGAATCACCATTCAAAGTGTGAAACATTACTCTAATGCCCCTTCCCAATTCAGGTGGCTACGGAACAATGGAAGAATTGCTGGAAGTTATTACATGGGCTCAGCTTGGAATACACCGTAAACCAGTAAGCTCCCTTGATGATTTTATTCACTGTTCTACGCATTAAATCACCTCACCTTGTAATTTACTATTTCTACTTAACGCTTGAGATTTATACAATCTCTCGTGTTCATATTAGTCTTCATGGAACTGGATGCGTTTCTATTAACCCAGCGTAATAACTTGTTTAATTTAACTAGTCAAGTATGTGAAAAACTGCATAGTGTAGTCAAAGGTCTTCCTAATATGAGTAAACAATATGATCAGTTTTGGGAATTGCTTAGAAAAATTCATCATTAAGACCGCACTTGATACTTAGGTTATATATCCGTGACACTTTACATTTGTCCAAAAAATGAAAAATGCCCATATATGAGCATATCCTAGCCAGTGTTCGGTCAACAGTCCTTGTCGATAAAATAGAACAAGAAAAGCATGTATTACATACATGTGGAATTTGTGCCGTCGTTTCACATGGTACACACTACTTGATCTTTTCAATCATTTTCCTTTATTTCCAGACACTATTATTTCACATTACTATTGTTGGTAATATGAATTAGAGAAATGGTCAAAAAGTTTTTTTGTACAAAATTTTGAAAACATAGTATTAACCCTAATAATATAATTATTAACTAACTATTAAGCATGTTTGATAATTGTAAAATTAAAAAGTGCATTTAAATATAATTTGCAAAAGGAGATTTGTACGAAAAATTATTTCAAATGTGTTTTTTTTTTTCATATGATTAAAATAATTAGGGTGTTAGTTTTTTTTTTAAAAATTATAAAACTTATGACTTAATAATTCAAGTATAGATATTTAATCATTTAAGTTCCAGATTAATACCAACATATTTGAGTTTTATCATCAAGCAGGCAATAAACGTGCTAGTCTATTATATTTCCTTATATTTTTAGGATGCAAAGTTGAGAAAAGGTTTGCCATTTATTTTGCAATGATGCAATGAAATAAAAAAACCCTATTTGAATTTCAGGTAGGGCTGTTGAATGTTGAGGGCTTCTACACCTCTTTGTTATCTTTCATCGACAAGGCGGTGGATGAAGGGTTCATCTCCCCAATTGCCCGTCGAATCATCATCTCCGCGCCCACTGCTAAAGAGTTGGTGAAGGAGCTTGAGGTATACTACCTCCGTATTTGTATGTTGTTTACGTTTCGTTAGCTAGTACTATTCACACACAAACTTTCACTTAAAGTTATTATAGTTATACAAGTTAAAATATAGCCAAGTGCGATCTTGATAGATCCGTCTCGTCGTATAGTTTTTAAATATTGAAATTTTAGAATTTTTACTTATGCCGAACTTGAGTTATTAATGGTTAAAAATGTTCATTGGACTGCGTGAAAAGTTGGTATTTAAAAAACATATGGATATGGAGGAAGTATTAAATTTTTAACTAATTAAACTCAGCCGGCCCAATGATTTTTATCAACAAAGCCATATATATCCTGTTGGAATCGTTGCTTTCTTAATGATCCAGATCCAGCAGGAACACATACAGGAAAGAACATTAATTAACCTGTCTTATGTTTTTCTGTCTTATAATATGTCTTTCTATTGTGTTTGAACAGGAATATGTGCCGGAATATGATGAAATAACATCCAAACTGATTTGGGAAAAGGTTGAACGAATAAATTATGGTCCCGAATCAGGTGTCCCAACATAATCGATGCGCTGGGTACGTACATGGTGAACATCGATCATTAGTAGTAATCATTTTGGCCTTTTGGCACGTCACATACTTGTTATCCAGTGTCTATATTAATCATGGCTATAAATCTATATAGATACATACATTTTGCTGCACAGGAGGTTTTTGTTATTGAAGCATCATATATAGCTGCTATATATAAATGTACTCGTGAATGCTACTAGTATTATATATGATGCATCAATCCTTTAAGGCTTAAACTTATATCGTACGTGCTTCCTTTGTTTTTAGTAGCAGTGTTTGTTACGTTATCTTGTGCTATTTGGTTGGTCGTATTCGTGTGTGCGCACAGACATGGCATTTTTTATGTGTTTGCACGTTTACTTTATTATGAAGGAGATCATGACCGTAATAGTTTTGTACTATTTTATGAAGTAAAAAATTCTGTTTGGTCTAAAATGTGATCAAATTATCTATAGGGACACCTAATTTTAGCAAGGAACCTAATTTAGGTTCATTATGAGGGCGGGGAGCCAGGATGGATTGAGTTGTAATTAGTAAAGTTATGTACTTATATCAATTATTACTCTCTCTGTTTCACTTAAAATGTTCTGATTTATTTTTGCACACAATCAAATGTATTTTTTTGATCGTTAATATCTTAAAAAATATATAGAACTAACAATTATGCAAAATATATGTTCTAAAATTATAAGATTAGATGGATCTAATAAGATCGAAATTCACTATATTTTTCAAATATATATTTATAATAATATTGAGTTGAATAATGAACAGTGTAAAAAAGTCAAATATGACATTTTTACTGGGACAGAGGGAGTATTAGGTATCTTAGTGAGGGTGAGGACAAATTGAATTTTTTAGTTAGTAAAAAGTTGTTTCTTTATCAATTATTTGAATATATTTAGATCAAATAAAATATTGTGATATTATGTATCTGTGCCCGCCATACCTTTCCGGTAAGATGCCGCACATTTTGGGCTTATGGAAAGATGCTTTTTTGCAGGATAGCCAATAATAGGCTAGGAAAGGGGAAAGTAAAATGAGCAAGTAAAATAAAGGTGAAAGACCATGAGGATGCATTAGCGACGTGCGAACCATGTGCCAATAGCATCTGCTTTCAAGAGATGTCGCAAGGAATCTGGAGGAAATGCCCACGTCGTGTAGAACAACTCGCTGTCTGCACCACGTTTTCCCAGAGCGTCCGCCACGGCATTACCTTCACGCAAGATGTGCTCAAATCGACTGCTTATTTGAAAGATGTTAAGATTAAGTATACCCGTTTATGAAAATAATTTGTTTAAAAATATAAAGTCCGAATTTAAAATTAATATTCAATATAACATAAATTTTAAAAATATTCTTTATTTTAGTGCTTTATTGCATGTGGTAAATATTATATCAAGTATCAACCATTGATTACTGGCTGGCTTACTATCATATCTGTGATTAGCAAGTGTAAGAAGTAGTATTTCTTTGAGGCCCATGAGTAAGTTGACATGAACGGATGCACTAGCTATATCAACAAAACAAAAATGTAGAAGAATATGGAAAATATATAAATATATATATATATATATATAATATCTCTTATATCTTATAATAGCGAGAGCCAAATCTCTCCCTCCTCAATTTTCATTCTGACCATTGGATCAAAAGTTTAAATTGAATTTGTGGCCGTTGGATCGAATCTTTCTCACTATAGCTCGGCTTCTCCATCCTCCATCCATTGCGTTCTCAAATCCCGATCCTCCATTCATCTCTCTGTCTCGCCTCTCACACACCACCACCATTCGCGCCGCCACCATTGCGTTCTATGCATCAGACTTTTGAAGACAAGAATTGGGAAAACTCCTCAAACCTGTCGATTGAAGAGGGAGGAAAAATTAGGGCATTTGGGAAGAGGACTCGCGGCTGAACGAGGAGGAGGGTAATCACAAGTTTAGATTGGAGCTCTTCACTTCAAGGTATGGTATCCTGTTTCATTTCACCTTTCCCATTCATCTTTTTCCTCCATTTTTCTGTCGGGGGTTTGGGGCGGAGGCGCGGCAGTGGTGCGGCTGCGATGGTGGTCCGAGGGAGAGGGAGAGGGAGATGGAGGCAAGGGTGGTGGGGTCCGGGCATGACGGAGGGCTGGTGGCTGCTGCGTAATACTCACGCATCCCGCCAACCCTAACGCCGTCGCGCAATCGCTGGCCTGTACTCGCCGGTCTGCGCCCCCTCGGCACCGCTGTCCGCCGGACCCGTCGGCTCTTGCTTGTGTACGTTTCCCTCTCCCGTTCAGTGATTTAAGGTTCTCGAAGGTCTTCGGGATAAATTCCAGGCCTCACGCGACTCACAATTTATTGTTTTGGAATGTTTTTGTTATCGTTAATGTCTTTGTCAGCAGGGTTTGTCATTGTGGAGGAGTTGGTGGCTGCGGTTCCTCTTCTGGGTTTGATCTGTAAAACAAATTCGGTGACAATTAATTGTGTTTCAGTATTTGTTAAGTTTGATGACTTTGATTGCTGTATTATACCCTCTGTTTAGTAGTCAAGGATATACATTTGATGAGGTAAGAAACCTTTTCTCTTCGGAGGGTTGATTATCAGCCATTAAAGTTGAATTGAATTTAATAACAGGAAAACATGGTTGGAAATGTAAATCGTAGGCTTATTGAATAGACATTTTATTCTTTGTTCAATTTGCAGCTAATATAAGATTGATATGGATGTATTAATCTTTCAGATTGTGTGATTATTGTTCCAGATACAATTTGGAACAGACATAGAAGGGAGTCTGTTTATGTTCATAATTGTTCGAGATACAATTTGGAACAGACATAGAAGGGAGTCTGTTTTAGAGCAAATTGTACCTTTGAAGCATGTGCCTACCAAAATGTCTCTGGCCACTTAATCAGGATGAGTGTAATTCCATATTTCAGCTTAAGATTGACTATCTACACAGCTTCATTCTGCTACCTTTGTCGATTCATCTGTTATATTATCTTAATATTGCTTCAGGAAAGTTTCAAGGCAAGAGTATTTGAAGAAAAGGGAGCAGAAGAAATTACATGAGCTTAGGTAATGAACTGAAATATTTCCTTTCATGCTGGTACAAGTAGAATTTAGATGTTTTCTCCGAGTGATTATATACATAACTGGGCTTCTTTGTATGGGAACTCAGAGATGATATTTGTAACACCCCGGTTTTTGGTCACCCAGGTCGGGATGTCACCGCCACACCTCCCTAGTAAGACACGGTTTCTCCGGCTTACTAAAGAGATGCAAGGCTAGGTATTTCAGTATTTAAAAGCTTTGAAAGCATTTGCAAACAGCCCATACAATATAATCTCGAAAATAATAATATTATAGCGCAGCGGAAAAAGTATTTAGGTATAATATTGCAGCGGAAATATAAATACGACCAACATGGTCTAAACATGGGTTTAAACAGGCCCGTTTATTCTAGTGTCTAATGCAAGAATTTAAATAATAAAGTTTGCAAAAATATGGTTCCCCCATGCATGAACGTGCTCATGATCATTCCACATACTCTGTAAGGAAAAAGGAAAATAGAATGGTTTGGTCAGCACAACTTGCTGAGTAAGTTAACACATGCATGATCGTAGGGTTTAAAAGCCACTAATTTAATATTTACATGAAAGCATGATAATATTCATAAATAATTTAAATGAAGCCATAATTAATTTAAATAAAGCATTTAATAATTTAAAGGACAACAATTAAAAATTTTTAACTATCCCCATTACTCCCAAGATAATATTTCAAGTATTTCACGATTGCATCTCAATCTCGTCAATTTAGCCGGAAACCGGCGGCCGCAGCCGTATCTGCCATACCCAGTACCACTCCGGAGCCTCGAGAAACCCATAAGGATATTCACGAGAGTGTAGGCCATATATCTCATGCCGTTTTGGCAACATATCTCAAATATTTCGCGCGTGGTCACCATCGTCCATATAGGCACGAAGTGAATCGTTAGGAGGGCACCCTGCAGAGCACTCACCCCCTAATTTTAACGATCAAGTTCGTAAAGGGGATTTCCTAAATTTTCAGATTTCATATAATTATTTCAAAGAGTCTTCTACTCATTTAAACCTTAAAGGCTAGTTTCATCGTTTCAACCATATTTCAAGATTTGACTCGGTCAACCACAGTTTACTTTAAAATTCAGTAAAAATCGAGTTTAATTCCAAAAATTCTGAAATTTCACCACTGACTCAGAAACATCGAGATGAACAACTTTCTTGTTTTAACTTTTTCAATCCGAGTTACCGAAATAGGTCAAAATCATCAATTTTCGTCACAACCACGTGAAATTCATTGGGATAAATATGGTTGTCTTCGTCAGCCTATCCACAATCACCCAAATCTTGTTCATGCCTTTGGGTGATTGGGGTAATCCTGAGACAAAGTCCATCGAGATGCTATCCCACTTCCAACTTGGAATCTCTAGTGGTTGCATCAATCCTAAGGGTTTATGTCGCACTGCTTTGGCCTTTTGGCAGGTGAGACATTTCGCCACGAAATTTGCCACTTCCTTCTTCATTCCCGGCCACCAATAGATCTTCTTCAGATCTTTGTATAGCTTGTGACCTCCGGGATGTACGGAATATGGCGTGTTGTGCCCTTCCTCCATCAACCTTTGCTTCAACTCGGCACATTTAAGGGGCACGCACCATCTCCCTTTGAAACGAATGCTTCCATCCTCATGGACAGCAAATCCTATTGCCTTCCCTTCGGCAATATACCCTCTTATCTCCTCGAGTTTCGCATCGCCCGGTTGGGCGAGCTTAATCTCGTCCAATATTGGAGTTTCTACGACCATGGCGTTGATCGTTTCACTCACTGTGCCAGGATGCACAAGTTCTAACTCCAATCTTGCTAACTCCATGTACAATGCCGGCGGAATTACCAACGAGTTTGTCACGTGTTGGGTTTTCCGGCTTAGGGCATCGGCTACCACATTCGCCTTCCCCTCGTGGTATGCTATCTCTAAATCGTAGTCTTTGATGAGTTCCAACCACCTTCGCTGTCTCAAATTCAACTCCTTCTGAGTGAATATATATTTCAAGCTCTTGTGGTCGGAGAACATTCGACACTTCCGCCCATAAAGATAATGTCTCCATATCTTTAGAGCGAAAACAACCGCTGCCAACTCCAGGTCATGTGTCGGGTAATTCTCCTCGTGAGGTTTTAGTTGGCGTGATGCATACGCTACGACTCTCGAGTCTTGCATCAAGACGCAACCTAAACCTTCCTTCGAAGCATCACTGTAAACTTCGAAGTCACCATTCTCTGATGGTAGTGTTAATACGGGTGTGGTTGTGAGTCGTTTCTTCAGTTCTTGAAACGCTGTCTCACAAGCCTCTGTCCACACGTATTTTACTCCCTTCTTAAGTAGCTGGGTCAAAGGTCGTGCGATTTTAGAAAAATCCTTCACGAACCGTCTATAGTACCCGGCTAAGCCAAGGAAACTCCTTATCTCGGTTTGGCTCTTGGGAGTTGCCCATTCAGTTACGGCAGAAACTTTTGCCGGATCCACTGAAACTCCATCAGCGGATACTATATGTCCAAGAAATGCTACCTCCTTCAGCCAAAAATCACATTTGGACAGTTTGTCGTATAGTTGATTCTTTCGCAAGGTCCCTAACACTTGGTGCAAGTGCTGGGCATGCTCCTCCTCGTTTTTCGAGTAGATCAGGATGTCATCAATGAACACCACTACGCACTGATCTAACAGCTCTCGAAATACATTGTTCATGAGGTTCATGAACATTGCCGGAGCATTTGTTAACCCAAAGGATAACACCGTGAACTCGTAGTGACCATATCGAGTTCGAAACGCCGTCTTCGGAATGTCTTTCTCGGCAATTCTCAACTGGTGATACCCAGATCGTAAGTCAATCTTTGAGAATACTGAAGCTCCCTTCAGTTGATCAAATAGATCCTCTATTCTCGGCAGAGGGTATTTATTCTTGATGGTCACTTGGTTTAATCCTCGGTAATCTATGCAAAGACGTAATCCTCCGTCTTTCTTCTTAACAAATAAAACCGGTGCTCCCCAGGGGGAAGTACTCGGCCTTATATACCCCTTTCCTAACAGCTCATCGAGTTGGTCTTTTAACTCCTTCATTTCCAGTGGTGCCATCCGGTACGGAGCTTTTGAGACATGCTCTGTGCCCGGAACGAGATCTATAGTGAACTCAAGATCTCTCTCAGGTGACATTCTCGGGATGTCTTCAGGAAACACGTCCGGGTATTCTCTTACCACTGGTATGCTATCAACCTAGTTCTGTTCTGCCTCAAGGTTGTGCACATAGCACGCATATAGTTCATACCCCTTACGCATCAAGTTACTTAGTTTAAGTGCACTAACGATTTTGTTACTCTTCTTAGGGGGCTGAGAGTAAAAGATAACTCTCTTTCCCCTACTTTTTGACAAGGTGATCTTTTGCTTTTGGCATTCGATCACCGCCTTATACTGGGATAACCAATCCATCCCCGGTATGATGTCAAAGTCTCTTAAGTTAAATTCTACTAAGTTCGCGAAGAATTCCACGTTCTTTATCACTATAGGAATTCCGTTATATCGTTTAGAGCAAGATACTACTTCTCCAGAAGGCAATTGAATTCCTAAGCTAATTCTCTCACACTTAGGTAGATCTAACTCAGGCACTATTCTTGATGCTATAATTGAGCAACTAGCTCCAGAATCGAATAAAACTCTAAGGGGCGTATTCAAAACGTGAAATGTACTTGCCATCACTTCTCCTTGCGCAGGCACGTCCGCTTGGTTGACCACATTGAGCCTCCCCACAGGGCGTCCTTGGTTGCCCTGCTGATTCGCATTCTGCTGCTGGTTTAGCTGTTGGTTTTGATTCTGCGGGGGCGGAGGTCGTTGGTTCTGGTTCTGATTCGGCGGCCTAAATTGGTTTTGAGGGGGTCTATACCCCTGGTTATTCCCGTTCCGCCCGTTTTGGTTCTGAGGTTGTTCCTGCCCCGTGACCAGGTCTTCCCTTTTCGTTATGTTCTCAAGCCTAGTTCGGCACTCCCGACGTATGTGACCCATTCGACCACATCGGAAGCTGGCGCCCTGTTGAGGGCATCCCCTCGTCAGATGGGGTCGTCCACACCTTGGACAGGGAGGTACGGGTTCTTCTTGGTTAAACCTTCTCCCATTATTGTTTTGTTGAGGCCTATTCGACCCTCTCCGCTGTTCATTCCTTCCAGTGTTGTTCTCGCTTCTCGAGTCCCGGTTTCTCTTGTCTTGGGGACCCCTGCTGGACTCCCCACTCACCCTTCTCTTCAGTTGTTGAATAATACCCAGCCCTCAAAAGTATTATGTATTAGTACCCCTATACTCAATACATATAGTATTGATACCCATATGTTAAATACGTTATACTTCAGGACCCATCGATTAAAACAAATTCAAAACGAAATTAAATTGCGGAAATGACAATAATACCCTTACTTTTTGTCAGAGAATTGACATGTAATGATGGGGGTTGGCAGCCGTTTTTTTGAATCATCTTTGTCTCTCTCACCCATACAAACTCTCTCACTCTCACCCATTTTGTCTCTCTCTCGTAACCTACCTGCGAACGATCGAAGGGGAGCACTGTGGGCTTCTTTTTTTGCGCGGGAGTCTGTTGGAGAAGCTTCTTCGCCCAGCTTCGGTAGGGATGGTGGAAGGGTAGAAATCTTTGGCTTCTTCACCCCGATTTCGTGAAGGTGGGAGTTGACGGGTTAGGATTTTGGGGGCGATTTTGAGGCGAGTTTTTGGAATGGAAAAGCTTGAAGGGAGAGGAAGCTAATGCGATGGGTTAGGACTGTTGTAGGAGGGCTGCCGGAGGGTTTAGGGGTATAGTGGGATGGGGTTGTGAAGGGTTTTGGAAGGGGATAGTGCTACGGGTTTAGCTTGTTTTCTTAGGGAAGGATGAGTGACATTGAAGAGCAAGGC
>JAOANR010000009.1:28892687-28946548 GCA_030278955.1 Hygrophila difformis | reverse complement strand
GATGGGCAAGACGAAGCCGAAATGCAAGGAATAGAGACGTTACTGTTTTGTCATTACGAAGGGGAAGTGCATCTCATGCGAATATATGATGCCGACCTTCTTTCGGATGTCTTTAGAAAGGTGAATGATAAATGGATTGATGTGAATGCCGCAACGAACACCCTGCATTACGAAGAACCCGACGGTGGATACTTGATGGAGCTGATAAAGGACGACGATGTGAGAAGGATGTGCCTTTTGAATCGGGCCAAAGGGCTGACTTTTGGGAAGATGAAGGTCACGAATCGGGAACCTGCAAACAAGCGGGCACGGTAATGTTGTGTTAAAACCCTAGTAGATGATCTGATTTACAGCTTTTTATATTTTGTATCAACACTGGTATTGTTATGTCTATTTATGTTGCTCTTTAACTTGTGGATTGGTGTCTCTGTATTTGTGTTATTTCTGTGCACAGTGGTATTGTTACGGATAGAGCGAATGCCTTTTCTAGCGATTGTATACGTGTTTGTACTGATGTAGCGAATGCCTTTTCTAGCGATTGTATACGTGTTTGTACTGATGTAATGTATGGAACATGCATTTAGACATGAGAATTATCACTCCGCTGGTACCGAAAGAATATCGTGCGGTCGTTGTGACCTTTTCTGTATTAATTTCAATAACATCGGTATCATATTATCTAATTATGGTATACATGTGCCATACACTGAGTTGTAATGCAAATCGGTGATTAGTATTGTATGAGTAGGATCACGGTATTGGATGACCAGGTTTTATCAATAGGATCATGTTCTGTAAGAATTGTGCTACAGGACGGATACTGAAGCAGACGAGGAATTCGACGACGACTCGGATGAGGACGAGGAAGATGTAAGGGTCATCTGGGCCAATGCAATCAAAGGTGAAGGACATAAATTCAAAGATGCCGAACAGTTCAGGAAGGTCCTAAAAAATCATTGTATTGCAGTCCGGCGTGGATTCAAGTTTGTGCACAACAATAAGAGAAAAGTTCAGGTGAAATGCTCCGTGGAGAACTGTGGATGGCGGATTTATGCATCCCGCCACAAATCTGATGAGTCGTTCGCGATCCGCACTTGCACATTGATGCACGATTGTGGTGTGAACAATCTACGATCAAGGGTACACCCCAAAGCGACAGCACCATGGGTTGCGGCATTTATCAAGGAGAATTTGAGGCGGGACCCGCACTATGCGCCGAACCATGCAGTGGACGCTATTCTCGCAGCGTTCAAAGTCGATATCAGCTATCGTACGGCATGGAGCGGGAGGGAGGTGGCGATGAAGGAATTGCATGGGGACGATTACTACTCATTTGACAAAATACGGGTATTTTGCAACAGGCTACTAGCGTCGAACCCTGGGAGTGTTGCGGATTTAGAGATTGTTGAAGGTACCCAAAAATTTAGGAGGGTCTTCATAGCAATTGCTGCTTGCGTAGATGGTTTCAGGAGAGGGTGTCGGCCCCTTGTCGAGGTCGACGGAACCCATATCAAAACCAAGTGGAAAGGCCAGGTATTGGCCACTGTGGGGAAAGATGCGGAGGGTGGATTTATTACAATAGCATTTTGCAGGTACAATGTTTGGTGTTGATACATATGAACGTTGTTGTTGTATGGATTAAGGGTTGTTGTTTATTGTGCTAACCATTTTGTTATATGTGAAAATATATGTTGTGTTTGTCATTGTGGGTGTGCTGTATTAGTTGTCGATGCGGAGACGGATGAGAACTGGCAATGGTTCTGCATGAAGCTTAAGGACGTAATTGAGGGGGGCAATGAACGGGTGTCGTGGGGCGGGTGGACGTTTTTCAGTGACCGACACTCCGGTTTGATGAAAGCTATTCCAAATGTGTTAACTGGGAGCAATCATGCAGTATGCGTTCGACACCTTGTGGAGAATTTCAAAAAGGAGGCAATAGTTTTGCTATGCATGTTATAGTATACTGTCAGTGTAGTACGGTGTAGATTGAAAGGCGCAATGGTACCAGGAGGACATCTGTTCATTACATTTTTTACGGATGACAGGTGCTGAGGAAGTACCCGTACAAGGACAAAAATTACTGGACAGGGGTCTTCAAGGCTGCTGCATACGCGGCAACTTACGACGAGATGATCCGGCACCTGAATTCCATACTTCAAGCAATGCCTGCTTCATCTGCATGGCTTGAAAATGCGGATCCTCGTCAATGGGCGAATTCAGTTTTCCCGGGGAATAAATGGGGCGTAATGAACACGAATCTAGTGGAGAGTTGGAATTCCTGGATCAAGAAGGCCAGACACCTGCCGCCATTTGCAATGCTTGACAAAATACGGTCGAAGATCATGAAGATGATGAACGAGAAGCGAGAGGCAGGAGCTCGGATGACTGGAACACTTTGTCCGGAACCAGCAAAAAAATTGAACAGGGCTTACTATGCGTCCGGTGAAATGGATCTGCAGCTGGCGGGGGGTTCGTTGTTTGAGGTACGTGACCATGGTAAAATACATGCTGTGGATGTGGATCGGATGACCTGTACTTGCGGGTACTGGCAGTTATTGAGGATCCCGTGCAAGCATGGGTGCGCAGCCATCGAGCAAATGCAGGGTAATATTCACGATTATTGCGATCCCTTTTACACTGTTGAGTACTACAGGACAACGTACGACGGGGTGATCTATCCTATGTTGATGGAAAGTGATAACGTGGGCGGTGGTATTGAGGAGGAGTTCGTGCTGCCTCCTGATGTTCGCGTGCAGCCTGGGCGGAGGAAGACACGACGGATACCATCCCAAACCGAGACGAGCAGGGTAAGATGCGGGTTATGCCGAAGGGGTGGGCATAACAGAACGACCTGCAAGGAAGCACACCGGTACACTGGTGTTCAGTGACCCAATTCTAAGGACACATACCGACACATTTTTGATATTTTTGACCACACGACACAGCTGTGTCACTATGGTGCTGATTGCGCAGACACTGTGGTATACCACATATTGGCATGTAATATTTTTTTGGAACATGTCTGGTACAGATTTGACTTGATATGTGGTATTTTTGTATATGGTTTCAGTTCATGAAACGATCCTTCGCACGGATGGTTTCAAAACGTGATACCATGTAAATGCAAAAGAAGTAACTTTCGCATGTTCTTATTTATTATGGATGGCTTTTTATTCGATGTTGCTGCATGAATTTCATAATGTGATAGCACCATTATGTTTGAACCTCAACCACATAGTGTTTGGATGCACAATTGTGGCACATAGGGTTGGGGAATTGTGTTAATGAAGCTTGTTCGTGCCTCATTCAACCTAATCAATCATATGGATGCTTTGTTAGTGTAAATTAAAGTGCTTGGATGCCATTAACGAGCTCAAATCAACAACTTAGTACATAGGATGTATGGTTACCCTGAAACACACCACCCAAATACTTGGAATACACTGGACATTGTTCTTGTGATGTACTCCTCTGCTTGGAGATAGCACCATTATGTTTGAACCTCACTCACATAGTGTTTGGATGCACAATTGTGGCACATAGGGTTGGGGAATTGTGTTAATGAAGCTTGTTCGTGCCTCATTCAACATAATCAATCGTATGGATGCTTTGTTAGTGTAAATTAAAGTGCTTGGATGCCATAAACGAGCTCAAATCAACAACTTAGTACATAGGATGTATGGTTACACAACAACACACCACCTGAGTACTTGGAATACACTGGACATTGTTCTTGTGATGTACTCCTCTGCTTGGAGATAGCACCATTAAGTTTGAACCTCACTCACATAGTGTTTGGATGCACATTTATGGCACATATGGTAGGGGGAATGTGTTAATGAAGCTTGTTCGTGCCTCATTCAACATAATCAACCATATGGATGCTTTGTGAGTGTAAATTAACGTGCTTGGATGCCATTAACGAGCTCAAATCAACAACTTAGTACATAGGATGTATGGTTACCCTACAACACACCACACGAGGACTTGGACTACACTGGACATTGTTCTTGTGTTGTACTGCTCTGCTTGGAGATAGCACCATTATGTTTGAACCTCACTCACAGTGTTTGGATGCACATTTGTGGCACATATGGTAGGGGGAATGTGTTAATGAAGCTTGTTCGTGCCTCATTCAACATAATCAACCATATGGATGCTTTGTGAGTGTAAATTAACGTGCTTGGATGCCATTAACGAATCAGTAGCCCGCTGCATAGTGATATTCCTATTCGTCATGTATGGTGCTATCTTTGAAACGGTTGGTACTAAATGGAAGGACGGTGTTGTTTCAATGGATTTCCCCTCAATTAGTACAGATGGGACCACCAACCATCAATTCATGACTTTTGTTGCAGGCAATCTGCCATGTACAGAGAATAATCTCTGAAAAGTGAAAAGTAACTTTATGTCATTCTCACACTTCCCAATTTTGACCACTCATGACCGGTCTCCAAAGCATCCAATCTCTATAAGTAACCCATCCCAATCTTTATCTCATTCAATTCAAACACTCTTAACATTTTTTTTGCCTTTGGCAATCTAAATCTTGATGCGATGGCGTATAGCGGGAGGAATTCTCAAAACACAGCTGGTGGGGAAATGTTATGGAAAATTTGTTGTGTTGTGCTTGTAATTGCGTGGGTAATTCATGTAATGGCGAAATGAAGTGTCGGACTGTTCGCCCGCTTTTTGTTTCCACATAAATTTAGTGCTGAAGCATTCGCACAGTGGTATACATTCCATCATGACCTCGGTATTTATGCCATTAACGGATTGCGTATAAACGAACATCGGTAAACATGTCATAGAACGACCAAATATCCCTTAACAGTTAACATCATCCCATAAGATTAAAAGAAAATGGTGAAATACCAATTAGTACATATCTGTGAAGTACCAGATAAAACAAAATACGATAAACGACCAAACCACTAATACGACAAAAACAACCAAACACGACAATCCTGCATCATCCATATCAGTTATACTCAACCTCAAACCAACAACAAATCCAAAAATAGAAACACCATAACAGTTCACGACGTGGGGTCAGCCACGTTGTCGGCATCAATGTCCATTGGACGTGGAATATCGGCAGTGGGATCAGAAACACCAGACTTGTCAGAGGGGGCACCACCCTGCACAGCACTTTGCACATCAGTACTTGCGGGAGAAGCACTAGCCATTGTCACTGGAGCAATGGGATCAAGGGTAGCTCTGGGATTTTTTTGGTCCGCTGGCAAACCAAGTACGCCCGATGTGTCGACAATGCGGAGAGGGATCGGATTATGCACTTGGAGCGTATCGGGGTGAACGGGGATATCCGGTGTGGGCACAGCAGTATGCACCGGGGCCGGATCAATGACACGAGCATCTGTGGGTGCAGCCGTGTTGACTGGAGGTGGATCATCGTGCGAGGTGTTCGGGGCAGCCACCTGAAGAGGGGTGGTGTCCGGATTGCCAAGGGCAGTATCAGCCACCAGTAAAAGGTTGGTATCGGTACCATCAACAGTGGTATCATCAGCAACTGCAGCATTTCCCGTCCCCTTTTGGCCCGCCTCATCCGTCACTGTTGCTGCCTCCTTCTCCGTCCCCTTGTCGGCCGCCTGATCCGTCACTGGTACTGCCTCCTTCTCTGTCGCCTGCTCGGCCGCATGATCCATCACTAGTGCCCCCTCATTGTCTGTCCCCTTCTCGGCCGCCTGATCCGTCACTGGGGCCGCCTCAATCTCATTCTCCTTCACCGTCTCTTTCTCCGTGCCCTGAACGGCATCTTTCGCCCGCTCCTCAGCAGGTCGGTTCCCGTCAACAATCAATTGGAGTGCTACCCGAGAACGATATGCTTTGATATCGGCAGTGCCCTCCGTATCCCAAAAAGCTTTTGTATCACGCACAAAAGCCTCCATCCACCACATAACATGTACGCCACAGTCAACCGAGGTCTCCGACTGCTGCCTACATGTCTTCCGATTCACAATGTGAGGATCAAAATCCACTTCATGCCTCTGGATGAAATACCACCGCAAGAAATTTGCCTATGCATACAATAAAACACCATAGCTTCAAAACAAAAACACCTCAGATAGGTGAAAATGCACTATACTATAGGATTGTGTGAAAGAGCAAAAACACTACAGACAGTTTGAAAATGCACTATACTTACCACTCTGAGTATTGCCATGTTATATCGCGGAGCCCACAATGAATTGTATACCACGACCTCCTTCGCATTCAAGTCCAAGACAATGAGAAACCAATGATACGAGGTGGTCACGGGCACCAAAACATAATCCAACCCCTCCTCAAACCCCTTGTCCATCACATCGAATTCTCTCTTTCCCGGTAGCAACATATCCATCCAAAGTTTGTCATACTGCCGTCCAGTCAGGGTGGCCTTCTTTGAGGCATCGCACATCAGCTGTAGAATATTCGACTGCTTGCCGAACGAAACAACTATATGTTAAAAATCCAATGATGCCAGAAAGGATACAAGTTATTTATTAAACTCAAATCGTACCGTCGTGTACGGGCTTAGGAATGCCACCTTTGTCTGAACATCATATGCAGCCCGATAACTTTGACCACACAAATACGCGGCCCAACAACCCACTAAGTCATTGCAAACAGCCTCGTTGAACAGAAGGAGTACCACACCCGATGGTTCGACGGCATATATTCCCTGGATCCAGACAAACTTGATGCTGTACAGGAAAGGGCAACAGATTATAAAACAACACCATAGATAAAGGCGAACTACACTACACCTGTAAACATGTAATACCAAACAACACTGAATATACCTCTCATCTATAACATCGATGAACCGCACAATCGTCTCCCGATCTGCTTCCGACAAAGAAAGCCTTCCTCCATAGCCCCTCTTACCTGCGTACTTGTCTCGGATCTCCATTTCTTTGCTCTTCTTCACGTCATCGGCTTTGTCCTGTCCATTATTCCATGCACCGTAGTAGAAGCATAAACACACCACTCTATTCAGACATAATACCATAGTTATACTTACCTTGTTCTTTTCATTTTTTTCCCACAGGTAACTTCATGTCCAGCTTTCGGTTCACACGCGGCTTAACGTTTCGAGTTGCAGGCGACGCGATGGGGGTGCTCGCCTTCCGTTTCTCCAGCAGAGCCACTGTAACTAGGGGATTAACGGTTAGCAACTTTATGGTAGGGACTTGGATTAATGAATTATTCACAACAATACCTTTTTCCTCGGCTTTAGCCGTCCGACCTCGGACCGCTTTGTCGTACGAGTCTTCCGAACCCACGTCATCGCTTGCCGCCGAACTGACCTCGTCGTCGCCTGATTGGGATTGGCCAGACTCATCAACCTCGTACTCGCTTCCCGACGCAGCCTCGTGTTGTGCTTCCTGCTCGCCTCCCTCGCTCCCGCTGTCTGAGCCAATCTCCGTGCTTTCCGCTTCATCACTTCCAATCTCCTGTACGTCCTCTCCACTTGATTCATCCTGTGATAGTGTAAACACATGAACAACACTCCAATTCACTTTCAACGACATTGTGGATGAATAATATACCAGAGCAAACAAAAGCCCAGATGTACAACAGTGATCATCAATTGGAGTACCAACCAGCGATGCTATGATACCACATTAACAAAAGACCTACAATTTCAATAAAATGTTCACTGTACCTCTATCGACGCAGTCATTTCCACTCTTTCGTCCTCGATTTTTTTCTCCACAACCTTCTTTTTCAGTAGTCGCTTTGTTGTTTTCTTCTTACGGGGAATCTCGTCCGCGAGCCCATCAACCTCCATGATCACTGACGAACCCACCGGGGTGGGCACCACCTGGGTCACAAATTTCTTCTCCCGCCTGGTTAGCTCAAATCTTCGCGCTTCGCTTGCACTCAATCTTAGGAGATCAGCCCGACATTCATTCAAACGTCCATGTCTCTCCTGCCACCTAAGAAAACGCGGGATGACAGGCTCGGCTATGGCTTTTGCAATTTGTGGAAATCTTTCGTAGAACCATCCCTGCACAAACACAATTTCACGTGGTTACAGTTCACCCAAAGATGAGAATGGTATTATGGATGGGTCGGTACAGTGTTTTCCAAGCATATGTATGTTGCTCTTTGGTACACCATGCCTTGCGTTTAACAGTACTAGTATGAACTTACCAGAACACCAGCCGTGCATCCGTCCACGTATATCTTCCCTTCCTTACGTCGTCTCATTGAATCCACAACAAACTCAAACGCTGCCTCCCCCCAACTATATTCATCGAGCCTGTGCAGTTTGTCCACGTGGTGGACAAGAAATTCGGGTAGTCTCAGGGAGGATGTCGGAAATAGGAGACTACTAAATACCACCAGAACAAACGCCCTTGCAAAATCTTTGTCATGTTCCGTCCCCGCCAACTGCTGCATCAAATCGACGACATCGTCCCTCTTCAGCTGTCCGCCTTTCTATCCAAAATACTTGCACTTGAAAGATGACTTTTGCTCACAGTCGGGGTTCACGTACAACCCTGTGTGTTGGAGTCCCAACACCACTGAAAATTCCCACGACTTGAAGGGCAAGTAAAATCCCTCCCCGAACTGAAAAGCGCACCTCTCAGCGTCGAATCTCTCCAAAAGCGATTGGAGCCTTGTCTTGCTTTGGTACTGTGCTTCCACCTTTGAGAAATGATAGAAAGGCGTGGACTGTATCGCTTTTTTCTGTTGCTCGGTTATTCTACTCTTAATTTCTGCCATGGCGTCGTGCAGCACGTTAGGCTGCACCTGGCAGTTATATCCGCCCCACCTTCTCCCCCCTTCTTCGTTGTCTTCTTCTCATCATTCTTAACAACTCCTTTCGTTTTTGGTGCCATTGCCTGCCAAATCCACTAATCATCACAATCTCGATGAACATAACATGGAGTACTGGACAAGATACGAAAGATACTACACTCCTAGAACAATGGCAAGTCATTCAAAACACTGGTGGTACTGGACAAGATACTGAACGATACTACACTCCTAGAACAATGGACAAGTTCAAAACACTGATGGTAAAATAAAGTGGCACCAACACATATAACTCTTAATTCCCAAAACATCATTTGCAACATTATTATGATTTTCTATTCAACGGAGTGGACGAAACCATGCCAAAAATATTCTAATATTCACAAGAATCACTGCTATCGAAACATACACACAAAAAGCAACCCTACTGATCTCTTTTTAATTCACTAAGATGCACAAAACCAAATCCAATAACATTGGTGTATTCTACAAACACTGTGGCATCTAAAAAAACCATCCGAATACCCACCCTAGCCCTATCTATTCGCCAAACTGCACGCAAACAACCCCAAAACAGTGGTGTACCTCATGAATCTCCTTGGTGTCTCAAAAATTACAACAAACACAGGTGTATTGTGACGTGAATCGTGGTGTCGCACAAAATGTTTCATGTAAATACAGGGTTTGCAGCAAACAACAAACAACAACCTCAAACATTTCATGCTTTACCACTATCTAATCGTAAATCGATTTCTACAAAGAAACCCTAAACCCTCTACGAAAAGCCCGACCGCAACAACTATATACTTTGAAACCAAATACCCATTCTCAAAACACAACCAAGCATTGAACACCACAGGCCACAACACACACCTTCAACCATAAATCGATGTAAACATGTATTGCGGAATGAAGTCGGAAATTTGGTACCTTTCAAGAACCGAAATGGATGAACCTTCAACACTCTCTCTTCCTCTTCGATTTGCCCTCTTCAACAGTGGTAGACACCGATTGCCCGCAGCCCACAAGTGTTCGAGCTCTTCAAATCCTCGTACTCCTCTTTGATTCTCCACGGGAAGAACGCACGAAATTGGGAGCGAAATGAAACGCACGATAGCTTCCTCTTTTAACTCCTCCGTTCAATAACGCCGGTGGTGGAGAGTGGGCATTGACTGCCTCAGGCGGTTTCATAACCGAGGCAACCTTGAAGTGACATAAAGTTGAATTCTCCCTGCTGCCATTCCCCATTAATTCCACTCTTTGTTTTCTTTAGGGGCACTATAGTCTTTTCGTACTTTTTAATTTTGGAAGAAACTCAATAACATTGGGCAGGTATCGAAAGTGGAGTATAATAGTATAGGGGTATCACAGTCTCAGTATTTTTGCAATGGGGTATTAAACTATAATTTTCCGTTAGAGAAATGGTCAAAAAGTTTTTTTGTACAAAATTTTGAAAACATAGTATTAACCCTAATAATATAATTATTAACTAACTATTAAGCATGTTTGATAATTGTAAAATTAAAACGTGCATTTAAATATAATTTGCAAAAGGAGATTTGTACGAAAAATTATTTCAAATGTGTTTTTTTTTTCATATGATTAAAATAATTAGGGTGTTAGTTTTTTTTTTAAAAATTATAAAACTTATGACTTAATAATTCAAGTATAGATATTTAATCATTTAAGTTCCAGATTAATACCAACATATTTGAGTTTTATCATCAAGCAGGCAATAAACGTGCTAGTATATTATATTTCCTTATATTTTTAGGATGCAAAGTTGAGAAAAGGTTTGCCATTTATTTTGCAATGATGCAATGAAATAAAAAAACCCTATTTGAATTTCAGGTAGGGCTGTTGAATGTTGAGGGCTTCTACACCTCTTTGTTATCTTTCATCGACAAGGCGGTGGATGAAGGGTTCATCTCCCCAATTGCCCGTCGAATCATCATCTCCGCGCCCACTGCTAAAGAGTTGGTGAAGGAGCTTGAGGTATACTACCTCCGTATTTGTATGTTGTTTACGTTTCGTTAGCTAGTACTATTCACACACAAACTTTCACTTAAAGTTATTATAGTTATACAAGTTAAAATATAGCCAAGTGAGATCTTGATAGATCCGTCTCGTCGTATAGTTTTTAAATATTGAAATTTTAGAATTTTTACTTATGCCGAACTTGAGTTATTAATGGTTAAAAATGTTCATTGGACTGCGTGAAAAGTTGGTATTTAAAAAACATATGGATACGGAGGAAGTATTAAATTTTTAACTAATTAAACTCAGCCGGCCCAATGATTTTTATCAACAAAGCCATATATATCCTGTTGGAATCGTTGCTTTCTTAATGATCCAGATCCAGCAGGAACACATACAGGAAAGAACATTAATTAACCTGTCTTATGTTTTTCTGTCTTATAATATGTCTTTCTATTGTGTTTGAACAGGAATATGTGCCGGAATATGATGAAATAACATCCAAACTGATTTGGGAAAAGGTTGAACGAATAAATTATGGTCCCGAATCAGGTGTCCCAACATAATCGATGCGCTGGGTACGTACATGGTGAACATCGATCATTAGTAGTAATCATTTTGGCCTTTTGGCACGTCACATACTTGTTATCCAGTGTCTATATTAATCATGGCTATAAATCTATATAGATACATACATTTTGCTGCACAGGAGGTTTTTGTTATTGAAGCATCATATATAGCTGCTATATATAAATGTACTCGTGAATGCTACTAGTATTATATATGATGCATCAATCCTTTAAGGCTTAAACTTATATCGTACGTGCTTCCTTTGTTTTTAGTAGCAGTGTTTGTTACGTTATCTTGTGCTATTTGGTTGGTCGTATTCGTGTGTGCGCACAGACATGGCATTTTTTATGTGTTTGCACGTTTACTTTATTATGAAGGAGATCATGACCGTAATAGTTTTGTACTATTTTATGAAGTAAAAAATTCTGTTTGGTCTAAAATGTGATCAAATTATCTATAGGGACACCTAATTTTAGCAAGGAACCTAATTTAGGTTCATTATGAGGGCGGGGAGCCAGGATGGATTGAGTTGTAATTAGTAAAGTTATGTACTTATATCAATTATTACTCTCTCTGTTTCACTTAAAATGTTCTGATTTATTTTTGCACACAATCAAATGTATTTTTTTGATCGTTAATATCTTAAAAAATATATAGAACTAACAATTATGCAAAATATATGTTCTAAAATTATAAGATTAGATGGATCTAATAAGATCGAAATTAACTATATTTTTCAAATATATATTTATAATAATATTGAGTTGAATAATGAACAGTGTAAAAAAGTCAAATATGACATTTTTACTGGGACAGAGGGAGTATTAGGTATCTTAGTGAGGGTGAGGACAAATTGAATTTTTTAGTTAGTAAAAAGTTGTGTCTTTATCAATTATTTGAATATATTTAGATCAAATAAAATATTGTGATATTGTGTATCTGTGCCCGCCATACCTTTCCGGTAAGATGCCGCACATTTTGGGCTTATGGAAAGATGCTTTTTTGCAGGATAGCCAATAATAGGCTAGGAAAGGGGAAAGTAAAATGAGCAAGTAAAATAAAGGTGAAAGACCATGAGGATGAGGATGCATTAGCGACGTGCGAACCATGTGCCAATAGCATCTGCTTTCAAGAGATGTCGCAAGGAATCTGGAGGAAATGTCCACGTCGTGTAGAACAACTCGCTGTCTGCACCACGTTTTCCCAGAGCGTCCGCCACGGCATTACCTTCACGCAAGATGTGCTCAAATCGACTGCTTATTTGAAAGATGTTAAGATTAAGTATACCCGTTTATGAAAATAATTTGTTTAAAAATATAAAGTCCGAATTTAAAATTAATATTCAATATAACATAAATTTTAAAAATATTCTTTATTTTAGTGCTTTATTGCATGTGGTAAATATTATATCAAGTATCAACCATTGATTACTGGCTGGCTTACTATCATATCTGTGATTAGCAAGTGTAAGAAGTAGTATTTCTTTGAGGCCCATGAGTAAGTTGACATGAACGGATGCACTAGCTATATCAACAAAACAAAAATGTAGAAGAATATGGAAAATATATAAATATATATATATATATATATAATATCTCTTATATCTTATAATAGCGAGAGCCAAATCTCTCCCTCCTCAATTTTCATTCTGACCATTGGATCAAAAGTTTAAATTGAATTTGTGGCCGTTGGATCGAATCTTTCTCACTATAGCTCGGCTTCTCCATCCTCCATCCATTGCGTTCTCAAATCCCGATCCTCCATTCATCTCTCTGTCTCGCCTCTCACACACCACCACCATTCGCGCCGCCACCATTGCGTTCTATGCATCAGACTTTTGAAGACAAGAATTGGGAAAACTCCTCAAACCTGTCGATTGAAGAGGGAGGAAAAATTAGGGCATTTGGGAAGAGGACTCGCGGCTGAACGAGGAGGAGGGTAATCACAAGTTTAGATTGGAGCTCTTCACTTCAAGGTATGGTATCCTGTTTCATTTCACCTTCTTTCCCATTCATCTTTTTCCTCCATTTTTCTGTCGGGGGTTTGGGGCGGAGGCGCGGCAGTGGTGCGGCTGCGATGGTGGTCCGAGGGAGAGGGAGAGGGAGAGGGAGATGGAGGCAAGGGTGGTGGGGTCCGGGCATGACGGAGGGCTGGTGGCTGCTGCGTAATACTCACGCATCCCGCCAACCCTAACGCCGTCGCGCAATCGCTGGCCTGTACTCGCCGGTCTGCGCCCCCTCGGCACCGCTGTCCGCCGGACCCGTCGGCTCTTGCTTGTGTACGTTTCCCTCTCCCGTTCAGTGATTTAGGGTTCTCGAAGGTCTTCGGGATAAATTCCAGGCCTCACGCGACTCACAATTTATTGTTTTGGAATGTTTTTGTTATCGTTAATGTCTTTGTCAGCAGGGTTTGTCATTGTGGAGGAGTTGGTGGCTGCGGTTCCTCTTCTGGGTTTGATCTGTAAAACAAATTCGGTGACAATTAATTGTGTTTCAGTATTTGTTAAGTTTGATGACTTTGATTGCTGTATTATACCCTCTGTTTAGTAGTCAAGGATATACATTTGATGAGGTAAGAAACCTTTTCTCTTCGGAGGGTTGATTATCAGCCATTAAAGTTGAATTGAATTTAATAACAGGAAAACATGGTTGGAAATGTAAATCGTAGGCTTATTGAATAGACATTTTATTCTTTGTTCAATTTGCAGCTAATATAAGATTGATATGGATGTATTAATCTTTCAGATTGTGTGATTATTGTTCCAGATACAATTTGGAACAGACATAGAAGGGAGTCTGTTTATGTTCATAATTGTTCGAGATACAATTTGGAACAGACATAGAAGGGAGTCTGTTTTAGAGCAAATTGTACCTTTGAAGCATGTGCCTACCAAAATGTCTCTGGCCACTTAATCAGGATGAGTGTAATTCCATATTTCAGCTTAAGATTGACTATCTACACAGCTTCATTCTGCTACCTTTGTCGATTCATCTGTTATATTATCTTTATATTGCTTCAGGAAAGTTTCAAGGCAAGAGTATTTGAAGAAAAGGGAGCAGAAGAAATTACATGAGCTTAGGTAATGAACTGAAATATTTCCTTTCATGCTGGTACAAGTAGAATTTAGATGTTTTCTCCGAGTGATTATATACATAACTGGGCTTCTTTGTATGGGAACTCAGAGATGATATTTGTAACACCCCGGTTTTTGGTCACCCAGGTCGGGATGTCACCGCCACACCTCCCTAGTAAGACACGGTTTCTCCGGCTTACTAAAGAGATGCAAGGCTAGGTATTTCAGTATTTAAAAGCTTTGAAAGCATTTGCAAACAGCCCATACAATATAATCTCGAAAATAATAATATTATAGCGCAGCGGAAAAAGTATTTAGGTATAATATTGCAGCGGAAATATAAATACGACCAACATGGTCAAAACACGGGTTTAAACAGGCCCGTTTATTCTAGTGTCTAATGCAAGAATTTAAATAATAAAGTTTGCAAAAATATGGTTCCCCCATGCATGAACGTGCTCATGATCATTCCACATACTCTGTAAGGAAAAAGGAAAATAGAATGGTTTGGTCAGCACAACTTGCTGAGTAAGTTAACACATGCATGATCGTAGGGTTTAAAAGCCACTAATTTAATATTTACATGAAAGCATGATAATATTCATAAATAATTTAAATGAAGCCATAATTAATTTAAATAAAGCATTTAATAATTTAAAGGACAACAATTAAAAATTTTTAACTATCCCCATTACTCCCAAGATAATATTTCAAGTATTTCACGATTGCATCGCAATCTCGTCAATTTAGCCGGAAACCGGCGGCCGCAGCTGTATCTGCCATACCCAGTACCACTCCGGAGCCTCGAGAAACCCATAAGGATATTCACGAGAGTGTAGGCCATATATCTCATGCCGTTTTGGCAACATATCTCAAATATTTCGCGCGTGGTCACCATCGTCCATATAGGCACGAAGTGAATCGTTAGGAGGGCACCCTGCAGAGCACTCACCCCCTAATTTTAACGATCAAGTTCGTAAAGGGGATTTCCTAAATTTTCAGATTTCATATAATTATTTCAAAGAGTCTTCTACTCGTTTAAACCTTAAAGGCTAGTTTCATCGTTTCAACCATATTTCAAGATTTGACTCGGTCAACCACAGTTTACTTTAAAATTCAGTAAAAATCGAGTTTAATTCCAAAAATTCTGAAATTTCACCACTGACTCAGAAACATCGAGATGAACAACTTTCTTGTTTTAACTTTTTCAATCCGAGTTACCGAAATAGGTCAAAATCAACAATTTTCGTCACAACCACGTGAAATTCATTGGGATAAATATGGTTGTCTTCGTCAGCCTATCCACAATCACCCAAATCTTGTTCATGCCTTTGGGTGATTGGGGTAATCCTGAGACAAAGTCCATCGAGATGCTATCCCACTTCCAACTTGGAATCTCTAGTGGTTGCATCAATCCTAAGGGTTTACGTCGCACTGCTTTGGCCTTTTGGCAGGTGAGACATTTCGCCACGAAATTTGCCACTTCCTTCTTCATTCCCGGCCACCAATAGATCTTCTTCAGATCTTTGTATAGCTTGTGACCTCCGGGATGTACGGAATATGGCGTGTTGTGCCCTTCCTCCATCAACCTTTGCTTCAACTCGGCACATTTAAGGGGCACGCACCATCTCCCTTTGAAACGAATGCTTCCATCCTCATGGACAGCAAATCCTATTGCCTTCCCTTCGGCAATATACCCTCTTATCTCCTCGAGTTTCGCATCGCCCGGTTGGGCGAGCTTAATCTCGTCCAATATTGGAGTTTCTACGACCATGGCGTTGATCGTTTCACTCACTGTGCCAGGATGCACAAGTTCTAACTCCAATCTTGCTAACTCCATGTACAATGCCGGCGGAATTACCAACGAGTTTGTCACGTGTTGGGTTTTCCGGCTTAGGGCATCGGCTACCACATTCGCCTTCCCCTCGTGGTATGCTATCTCTAAATCGTAGTCTTTGATGAGTTCCAACCACCTTCGCTGTCTCAAATTCAACTCCTTCTGAGTGAATATATATTTCAAGCTCTTGTGGTCGGAGAACATTCGACACTTCCGCCCATAAAGATAATGTCTCCATATCTTTAGAGCGAAAACAACCGCTGCCAACTCCAGGTCATGTGTCGGGTAATTCTCCTCGTGAGGTTTTAGTTGGCGTGATGCATACGCTACGACTCTCGAGTCTTGCATCAAGACGCAACCTAAACCTTCCTTCGAAGCATCACTGTAAACTTCGAAGTCACCATTCTCTGATGGTAGTGTTAATACGGGTGTGGTTGTGAGTCGTTTCTTCAGTTCTTGAAACGCTGTCTCACAAGCCTCTGTCCACACGTATTTTACTCCCTTCTTAAGTAGCTCGGGTCAAAGGTCGTGCGATTTTAGAAAAATCCTTCACGAACCGTCTATAGTACCCGGCTAAGCCAAGGAAACTCCTTATCTCGGTTTGGCTCTTGGGAGTTGCCCATTCAGTTACGGCAGAAACTTTTGCCGGATCCACTGAAACTCCATCAGCGGATACTATATGTCCAAGAAATGCTACCTCCTTCAGCCAAAAATCACATTTGGACAGTTTGCCGTATAGTTGATTCTTTCGCAAGGTCCCTAACACTTGGTGCAAGTGCTGGGCATGCTCCTCCTCGTTTTTCGAGTAGATCAGGATGTCATCAATGAACACCACTACGCACTGATCTAACAGCTCTCGAAATACATTGTTCATGAGGTTCATGAACATTGCCGGAGCATTTGTTAACCCAAAGGATAACACCGTGAACTCGTAGTGACCATATCGAGTTCGAAACGCCGTCTTCGGAATGTCTTTCTCGGCAATTCTCAACTGGTGATACCCAGATCGTAAGTCAATCTTCGAGAATACTGAAGCTCCCTTCAGTTGATCAAATAGATCCTCTATTCTCGGCAGAGGGTATTTATTCTTGATGGTCACTTGGTTTAATCCTCGGTAATCTATGCAAAGACGTAATCCTCCGTCTTTCTTCTTAACAAATAAAACCGGTGCTCCCCAGGGGGAAGTACTCGGCCTTATATACCCCTTTCCTAACAGCTCCTCGAGTTGGTCTTTTAACTCCTTCATTTCCAGTGGTGCCATCCGGTACGGAGCTTTTGAGACAGGCTCTGTGCCCGGAACGAGATCTATAGTGAACTCAAGATCTCTCTCAGGTGGCATTCTCGGGATGTCTTCAGGAAACACGTCCGGGTATTCTCTTACCACTGGTATGCTATCAACCTTGTTCTCTTCCGCCTCAAGGTTGTGCACATAGCACGCATATAGTTCATACCCCTTACGCATCAAGTTACTTAGTTTAAGTGCACTAACGATTTTGTTACTCTTCTTAGGGGGCTGAGAGTAAAAGATAACTCTCTTTCCCCTACTTTTTGACAAGGTGATCTTTTGCTTTTGGCATTCGATCACCGCCTTATACTGGGATAACCAATCCATCCCCGGTATGATGTCAAAGTCTCTTAAGTTAAATTCTACTAAGTTCGCGAAGAATTCTACGTTCTTTATCACTATAGGAATTCCGTTATATCGTTTAGAGCAAGATACTACTTCTCCAGAAGGCAATTGAATTCCTAAGCTAATTCTCTCACACTTAGGTAGATCTAACTCAGGCACTATTCTTGATGCTATAATTGAGCAACTAGCTCCAGAATCGAATAAAACTCTAAGGGGCGTATTCAAAACGTGAAATGTACTTGCCATCACTTCTCCTTGCGCAGGCACGTCCGCTTGGTTGACCACATTGAGCCTCCCCACAGGGCGTCCTTGGTTGCCCTGCTGATTCGCATTCTGCTGCTGGTTTAGCTGTTGGTTTTGATTCTGCGGGGGCGGAGGTCGTTGGTTCTGGTTCTGATTCGGCGGCCTAAATTGGTTTTGAGGGGGTCTATACCCCTGGTTATTCCCGTTCCGCCCGTTTTGGTTCTGAGGCTGTTCCTGCCCCGTGACCAGGTCTTCCCTTTTCGTTATGTTCTCAAGCCTAGTTCGGCACTCCCGACGTATGTGACCCATTCGACCACATCGGAAGCTGGCGCCCTGTTGAGGGCATCCCCTCGTCAGATGGGGTCGTCCACACCTTGGACAGGGAGGTACGGGTTCTTCTTGGTTAAACCTTCTCCCATTATTGTTTTGTTGAGGCCTATTCGACCCTCTCCGCTGTTCGTTCCTTCCAGTGTTGTTCTCGCTTCTCGAGTCCCGGTTTCTCTTGTCTTGGGGACCCCTGCTGGACTCCCCACTCACCCTTCTCTTCAGTTGTTGCACACGCGCTACCGCCACAGCGCGGTCATACACAGCTTGCAGGTCGGGGTAGTGTACCCCCGCGACCACCTCGCGAACAGACAGGTTCAGTCCCATCTCGAACTTTTGAGCCTTTTCTGCATCAGTGGGCACTAGCCTTGGTGCGAACCTCACCAGCTCCTTAAAACGTGTGTAGTATTCTTGCACAGTTTGGCCTCCTTGCTTCAGCGACAGGAACTCTTCGTACATCGCTGATTTGGTACTCAGGGGATAGAATCGATCCCTGAGCATCTCCATCATTTCCGCCCATGAGTAGGGCTCGTCATCCTCCGTCAGTTTGGCTTGTGTCGCCTGCCACCAGTCGTCAGCTTCGCCTCCCAAGTAGTATGAGGCGACGTGCACTCTTTCTCCTTCCGGACACTTGACTGCTCACAGCAGCTTGTCGAAAGTCGGGATCCACTCCTCCAGTTTAGCTGGATCCTCCTCACCAGCATAGTGGGGCGGCTGGTAAGGATTCACCATCGCCAAGTAGTTGGGGCGAGCTTGGGGCGGAGGTACCGCCGCAGCTTGGCCCTGGTTGACTTGCACGTTTCCTAGCGCAATCAAAACCTCCTCTATCGTCCGAAGACGATCGCCCACGTTTTTCGGTGCGGGGGCGTCCTGGGCACCTTGGGGTTGTTCCTCTACAGGTTGGGCCGGTTCCGTGACATTTGGGGGTATTTCGGTAGGTGTTTTAGTGGTGGTTTGAGGAGCGGGTTGAGTTCTTCCTCTTCCTCTTCCTCTGGATGCCATTCTGGTACAAATAGGGTGGATTAGGACTTGTGAATTTAACATATAGTCTAAGCAATTTCTATAAATGTATATGTGTTTTGTAATTTAGCACGTGGTGCTCGATCGAACTAAGAAGCGCCGTACGCCTCAGGGTTTTATTTTAATTTGTTTTATTTCGATTTTTTTTGTTGCTGTACGGGCAGGTCTGTCCGTTTTTTTTTTCAATTTATTATAAATAAATCGGGCATTTTATTTTCTCAAAAGAAATTTTAATACAAAGGTAGAAATATTTTCTAGCAAAATAGTATCTAAAAATAGGATCTCTAGCGTCTCAAGACGTCCTCCGGTGGGGTAGCAGGATCCTCCTCCGGGTCTTCCTCCTCCGAACTCGGCGACAGTAGATCGTCAAAGATAGTGTTCAAGTCTTGCCCATGGGCATCGATGTGTTCCTTCAGTATTAGGTTTTGTGTAGTGAGGGTTTGGACTTGGCGTTCGAGTTGGTTTATGCGGTGGTGATCCGCCTCTCTCAAGTTGCCCATGTGGTGCAAATTGGCCTCCAATTGAGCCATACGGTACTTCATTTGCTCTAGGGTTTGTTGGGAATCAAGATGAACGCTCATCATCCTGATCATCAACTGCATCATATCTTGACTAGCCATCTAGCGCAAACAAGAGATCTAAGTTAATATTCGCCAAGATTCTAAGTTCAATTTCGCCAAGATTCTAAGTTCAATTCGTCAAGATTCTAAGTTCAAATTCGCCAAGATTCTAAGTTCAAATTCGCCAAGATTCCAAGTTCAAATTCGCCAAGATTCTAGGTTCAAATTCGCCAAGATTCTAAGTTCATAGAAGAGATTGAATATGCAAATGCAAATGATGATTCCCCCAAAAATAATTTAATGCACTATACATATTTTTTTCCATGGGTTTATAAAATAAAAATTTTCCATGGAAATAATACTTTAAAATTTAAAATAATAGTCAAAATATTAATAGTAGTTTAAAAATAATAATGGTTTAAAAAATAATAGTTTAAAAATAGCCGGGCTTTGATACCAACTTGTAACACCCCGGTTTTTGGTCACCCAGGTCGGGATGTCACCGCCACACCTCCCTAGTAAGACACGGTTTCTCCGGCTTACTAAAGAGATGCAAGGCTAGGTATTTCAGTATTTAAAAGCTTTGAAAGCATTTGCAAACAGCCCATACAATATAATCTCGAAAATAATAATATTATAGCGCAGCGGAAAAAGTATTTAGGTATAATATTGCAGCGGAAATATAAATACGACCAACATGGTCAAAACACGGGTTTAAACATGCCCGTTTATTCTAGTGTCTAATGCAAGAATTTAAATAATAAAGTTTGCAAAAATATGGTTTCCCCCATGCATGAACGTGCTCATGATCATTCCACATACTCTGTAAGGAAAAATGAAAATAGAATGGTTTGGTCAGCACAACTTGCTGAGTAAGTTAACACATGCATGATCGTAGGGTTTAAAAGCCACTAATTTAATATTTACATAAAAGCATGATAATATTCATAAATAATTTAAATGACATAATTAATTTAAATAAAGCATTTAATAATTTAAAGGACAACAATTAAAATTTTTTAACTATCCCCATTAATCCCAAGATAATATTTCAAGTATTTCACGATTGCATCGCAATCTCGTCAATTTAGCCGGAAACCGGCGGCCGCAGCCGTATCTGCCATACCCAGTACCACTCCGGAGCCTCGAGAAACCCATAAGGATATTCACGAGAGTGTAGGCCATATATCTCATGCCGTTTTGGCAACATATCTCAAATATTTTGCGCGTGGTCACCATCGTCCATATAGGCACGAAGTGAATCGTTAGGAGGGCACCCTGCAGAGCACTCACCCCCTAATTTTAACGATCAAGTTCGTAAAGGGGATTTCCTAAATTTCCAGATTTCATATAATTATTTCAAAGAGTCTTCTACCCGTTTAAACTTTAAAGGCTAGTTTCATCGTTTCAACCATATTTCAAGATTTGACTCGGTCAACCACAGTTTACTTTAAAATTCAGTAAAATCGAGTTTAATTCCAAAAATTCTGAAATTTCACCACTGACTCAGAAACATCGAGATGAACAACTTTTGTGTTTTAACTTTTTCAATCCGAGTTACCGAAATAGGTCAAAATCATCAATTTTCGTCACAACCTAAATCTGTCCGAAATTCGTATACAGCAGTTTAAGATTATCAAGATCTAACATAGCAAATCAACTCCAAATTTAATGAAATTTTACAGAGATCATCTTAAGACGTTTATCTACAATTTTCATGTTCGGTCAAAGATCTAAATTGGTCTGAAACCTATGTCAAAAACGTGATCAAGATCGGACCTAAGTTCTGTCAAGAATTTCAAGATCTAGTTTCAGGCAGTTCGGTTTCGGTTGGTTTTCACATATCAAATGTCTCTAAAAATTCTGAAAATTTTACAGTAGATAGATCTAAGCCTTAGGAACGTTTTTTGTGTTTTAAGTTTTTCCATTTGAAGTCTTTTTAAGGTTCGGAAAAATTCATCAAAACTGTTGCACCGGTAGAAAACATTCAATGACAGATTTACGCAAGATTCGATTCAAGCTTTTAGGTTTCGTGTTTTAATTACTCCCAAAACCATGTAAGTATTAACTTATCCGGGATCGTCTATTTCGAAGGCGTGACTTCCAGTCCACCGTTTCTCCTCTCCGTTCGTCGGGTTCTACGCTCTAGATCCAATTCGAGGTGTAGAAGGAAAAAGGAGACGATTAGGATTTGTTTTCGAATCGTATATTGAACAAGGATTGGATCGAAACATACCACGAAGCTGGAGATCTCAGAATTTTCGTCCAACCAGTATTCGCCTTGGTTTCGTGCCTCCGACGACTCCGGAATTAGGGTTTCGAATGTATAGAGAGAGTTGTAAGTTTTGTAAAAGTGTTCGGGCTTCCAGGGGGTTTATTTATAGATAGCTAAGACCTAGGGCGTCCAAGATCTGACTCTAAGGGTCTTGAGTCGAAAGATGTTCAACCGAAGTCGAAAAATCCGCGTTCGGGCGAGAGATTCACGCAACGGGCGAATCTGTCCGACGGCGCGGCCGTGGCGCGCCTTCCCTTCTTCGACCGCGCGGCCACCGCGCCGAACTCGCCTGGACTTCGGTCCGGGCGGGTCGTGCGATCCGTCGTGCTTTTCCTTCTCTCTTTCGGATTTCTATCCCTCTATGCTCCCGTTTTATGATTTTCGGGGCATCTTCGGGTTTACTAAAGTTGGAACCCCGTATAATTTATGTTTGGACTCGAATTCTCGAGTTCATTGGTGTCGGGTTTCGGTGTGCAATTTATTTACCTTTAGTAGTTCTTTTTATTTAATTAAATTCCTTTAATTCCTTTTTAAGTAAAATCTCATTTCTCATTTCTTATCTTTATTTATTTATTTATTTGCTGGATTTATTTATTTATGGTATTTATTGTATTTATTGTTTATTTATTTAATTATTGTTTTATTTTATGTTGGAAAATTCTCGGGTATTACAATATTCAAGACGAGCAATATTTATTTGATGGCGTCAAGCTGACCAAGGCAGAATATCGTGAACTAAGGTATATTCGCCTTTAATTGCGTAGTTATGTGAAAAGTTTTATGGCTACTGCATACGTTCCAATCTGTGTTTTACAATCATGCATTTGCTCTTATTTGTGCTATAAATGAAGGATCATGTGTTTTTGTATATAATGTTCTAGAAATTGGTTGCAATTTATTTATTTTGTTAACAAAAGTGTAACTGTAGTCTGTAAACATGGAAAATAAAATTATCACCCACTTCTGGGTTACACAGAACTAAAAATAGTCATTGTGGTGCAGATTTGCTTGTAGTTTAGGGTATGAAGCAGATCTGCATATCAACAAATGTGGATGCAGTAGGCTACGTTTCTATACAAGTGTTTTTTGAAGCACAAAAAGTATAAATATCGATAGAGTTAATTTAGTTTATAATGGTAATTGTATTATTTATTACCTGAAGTTTGCAAAGGAGGATGTCTTACTGCAAATTACTAATGCAACTCAAATGATTGAGCTAGAAAAGGATCCGCATGCTGCATTTGCATTTATCATCGATGGGAAAACTCTGACTTATGCATTGGAGAATGATATGACGCATGACTTTTTGAAATTAGCAGTTGGTTGTGCTTCTGTAATATGCTGTCGAATCTCGTCCAAGCAAAAAGCATTGGTAGATGATACTTACATATTGACTCAAAGAATTTAATTACTGTTATTTCTAATATTTGGACTATTTTATTTGTGCTTACGATTTGAGCTATCATTTGCTCAACCGATGTTACGTAATAAGATTAGTGAAAAAAGGTACTGGGAAGATAACATTAGCAATTGGTGATGGTGCAAATGATGTTGGTATGATTCAAGAAGCAGACATTGGTGTTGGCATCAGTGGATGTGAGGGAATGCAGGTGAGCAATGCATCTTTCTCACACTTGAACGTGGTTCTAATCTGTCTCCCTTATCTGATATTTCTTCTTCTTCTTCTTTTGGCAATTGGTGACTAATACATGTCATTATTCTTTTCTCTATATTGAAGAAATATATATGTATATTTTCTTCCATTGGAGGAAGTAGTAGTTTCCAAGCAATAATACTTGGTCGCTACTGAAATTATTGTGCCCAGTAGACGATGCAGTTTAAATTTTTCTCAGTTGATATGTCATCTCTCCTCTCACTAACTTATCGTGAACGATTGATTGGATACCCATGAAAATATTCCCATGTTTGAGCTTGTGGACTTTCAAATAATGAAAACTGGTGATTTGCAGGCTGTGATGGCAAGTGACTTCTCAATTTGCACAATTCCGATTTCTGGAGAGGCTTCTTGTTGTACATGGTCATTGGTGGTACAAAAGGATTGCTCACATGGTAACCAACTAACCATTATAACTGAACTAATTTAAAAATACTGCCATCTTAAAGGTTTATCCAATTCTATATGGATATCATCAATCACCTTAAGGTTATCTTTGATTAATTCTGATTCGATACAATTTTCTATCTACAGATCTGTTATTTCTTCTACAAAAACATTGCCTTCGGCTTTACAATCTTCTATTTCGAGGCGTCTGCTGGTTTTTCTGGGTAGGCAGTGTATGATGACTGGTACCTGTTGCTATTCAATGTTGTCCTCACATCATTGCCTGTCATTTCACTTGGAGTGTTTGAACAGGACGTGGATTCTGAAGTGTGCTTGCAGGTTAGTTTTCTCTGGGTGCATATCCTTTCTATTGGCCATTTTTGGGCGGCACTGTTACGTTCTTCAATGTATTTATTCAATTTTACAATATTATTACGTTACAAAGCAGGACAACTTATTTATACATTTTATGTTGCTTCCATTATCAATGTTGGTATTACTGATGCGCATCTGGATATGCAATTTCCCGCTTTGTATCAGCAAGGGCTAAAGAATTTGTTCTTTGACTGGCGAAGAATATTTGGGTGGATGGACAAGCATATCGTTGTGCATGTGCTGCTGATAGAACTGGGCATGCTTTATTGCACACACTATATGGCCAGCCTATGAGATACAATCACACAACACAGTTTTTTGTGGAGTATTTTGCCCTTGATTTATGCATGAGGAATGATGGTATGCTATCTCAAATCCCCTTGTGCAAGTGTTTTTAATTCTTTTGTTCCATTTTACACATGAATTATATTGTGGGAGTAATTTTTATGTATATCAGTTTCTGATTCACTTAATATTCTCCTTATACATCTTGGAATTGAACACTTCTTGATATTTCTTGCATGTATTTGTTTTTTGATATCAGGTACCTGCCAAGGTGTAATTGCCTTAAATATGGAAACGGGACACTGCACCGTTTCCGTGCTGCCTCAACAATTCTGGCTACTGGGGTAACCACTTATTATTGAAGCATTTCAGTGCATCAAATTATTTGTATCGAATAGTTATGCAATTATTTTTTGATGTCAACTGGAAAATTTGTGTTTCTTCAGGGGTATGGAAGAACATACTTTTCTGCAACCTCCGTTCATACTTGAACTGGAGATGGAAATGCTATGGTTTCTCGTGCTGGGCTGCCACTTCAGGTATTCCAATATTTAAAACCTACTTCGGCGATATTGGAGTGAATTGTGTTGCAAGAGGACTGCATTTAAAGAAAGGAGTTTATTTCTCATGGCATTGCTCATATGGATTTGTTCTTGCAGGATCTTGAATTTGTTCAATTTCATCCAACAGGCATATATGGTGCTGGGTGTCTCATAATCGAGGGTTGGTTTTTCTCTTATTTTGTACTGTGTTTCTATGTTTATGGTTTGCTTGATGAATTGACTCCGAGAATGATTAAAGCTTGTTTCTTTGAATTACTGAGTTTGCCTAATTTTAATTAATGAACTACACACTACTTGTTTGCTCAATTGCCTGAATGAGCCTTAGCTTCATGATCACTTCTCCTTTTCTCACCTTTTGTAAGGTTTTCCTTAAAGAAAATGTACTATTAGTGGTGTTGTAATGCCATTGAATGGATTTCCTTTTTTTAAAAAATAAAATAAATTTGAAAATTTATTTTTATGTACGATTTGAACGGTAAAGTAACTCTGTATATTTTATACAGCTTTATTATTTTTGGATCCAAGATTTTTTTTCCATTTTCCTTTTTAAAAGTAAGCATATATGCTTTGTTTCAAATCAAAGGCTAGAGATTTTTATTGTGTTAAATTTCTTTAGTATGCAACAAAGTGCTACTACTAAATATATCATTCATCATTTCTGAGGGAAGTATCTAATGACATATCTGCTTCCTTTCTTCCATCAGGCCTTTCTTTGCAAATAGTCTTCGGACTCTTTTGCACACTTTCCTCGATTAATCAAGCCAAGTTGAGATTGTAATTATTGGATGTTATTTCTCTCTTTGATTTGGTTTACAATCAGGTTAGTGCTGGTTTATAAAACCTCCTTTCGTGGAGCTTAATGATGGCCCTATGTTTCCTATAAGCTAATGCATCTCCTTTCTCTTCAGGAAGCATTAGCCGATTCACCACTTCTATCCTCTGCAGAGTGGTGCAACTTATATGTTTAATGTAGGATTGATTCCCAAACTTTTCCAATTAGCTCAAGAAGTGGGTCAAGAAGAGACACAAGATTTTCTACGGCTAGGTGGGCTGTGAGCTTGGCGTTTCGGCCTTTTAATTGGTCATGAGTCGGCGGGAACTATTGGCCACCACTTGGCGATTAATTGAAAACAGGAAGAAGCTAATGGATGCACGTCCAGGGCTTGCCATTTCGGTTTGGATTTGAATTCTTTTTGTGCATTTTCTAAAATTTTTGTTGGGCTATTTTTTTTTTTATTGCTGTTTGGTTTCATAATCTGTGATTTTCATTGTGGCCTAATTTTAAGTGCAGAGAGTAGTCTAATTCTTGCTCTTGCCAATTTTCACTGCTTACCTTCTGTTTTTTCAACGGATAATACTATGTGAACTCCTTGGTGTTTATATTTATTTGGGATTTATCTATTTCTTGATCAACAAAATTCGCTTTTCTGATATCTTTTCCTTATTTTTGCAGGACGGGTTTCAGCGTGATCCAGCTGTGCCTTTATGATGCCAGTGCACTGCCATGATATTCCTCCCTGATGGTAGGAGGAGTATTTCACTATCCTAATTATGTCTCTTCTATTCTTTTTTTGTTCGTGTTGGCTTGGGATTAAGTGAATTAACAAAGATTTTTCTACTGAATTTGAATTGTGTTGGCTCCTGCTTTCTATTGATTAGTGCATTTCCCTTATGAAATGGCCAATTTATGAACAATAAAAAAGATGATGCACTCTCGAAAAGAAGGGGAAATCTTAATCCTTTGCTGGAGGAGCTTGAAGTCAGTGAGCTCGTGAATGATGTCAGCATTTTGTTGGATTTGTTTTTTCTCAAAAAAATGTTTAATCATCAATATCGTGAATGCGATAGGAAAATCTAATAATGTATTGAGCTTAATGGAGTCATAAAGTAGATTGATGAGCTCTATAGCATCAGTTGATATAGATTAGTATATGAAGAATTACTAATAATAGTTGTTTGCAGATGTTATAGATTGCTTTTAATAATATTTGGCTCTAACCTGTATACGAATAATAGGGTTTTGAGATTCAGGCCATACAGATGAAATAAGTTACATCATCATTTTGAAGCTATCGGAAAGTAAAAGAAGTTTGATATTTTAAGCACATGGAATGAAACATATCTAATGTCGTTCTTGCCAACTTTTAAAGTGTATGTTTTTCCAGTTTATAGTGTTCCTTTGAGAAATTTGATTAGAATTAGAACTGCAAGCTTCCACCAATAGCCATATTGTTTACATCTGAAGAACAGGGGTCTACAAACAAATTTTATTTTTATTACTATTATTTATTGCTTTTAAAAACCAAAAAGGGTAGCCTGGTTTCTCTACTATGCTTTCAGCTTCATCAGTTGCCAAAAGCTTCTCATTGTTTAATGGGTTTACGAAAAAGGCCCTCAGTTTTAAGTCTATATCATTATGGAGGTTGTAGGATGATATGTTATTAGGATCAGCCTGCTTCTGCAAGCTGTTATATCTTGGATGATTCAAGCTGTTATATCTTGTGGCACACATATCTTTAAACCATGTAGTGATGCTGAACTCTGTCCGTTTCTTTTTGTTGTAGTGGGAGAAAAAGTACAATTCACTGAAGACACAAACTGCTAAAGCAAATTCCATTGGGCCCGTTGGACCATCAAAAGATATCCATAATGAACCGAATGCTGAAAATGATAGTAGTTTTCACAAAAATAGTGTTGATTCTTTTAATTTGAGTGTTGTAAATGATGTTGTACCTTTAGATAGCTCTACGCATGAGAGAATTCAGGTGCCTGCACCTTCTGTGTCCATGGTTGGTTCATGCTTCTGCAATATGTCTGCAGCCATACAAGCAGGACATGCACCATGCTTGAATTCCAAAGGTCAGTACTTTCCCACAGACCTGTAAATATTTCTTTGTCATTTCTGTATTCTGGTGAACTTGCTAATCTATTTGTCTATTCTCCTTGCAGGTTACCTGGATAATCATCATTGCTCCAGTTCTCTTGCTACTGAATCTTCAACTTATGGTTATCTTAATGGACCTGTAAGTTCCTTCTTTAGTCTTGAAATGTGTTTTGTCCTTTACCTTGCTTGTGGATTTCAGACATTTATTCAGTCGCTTCATGTTGCAACCTTGTTATTCTTTGTTTCCATAAATGTTTCTGAAGCAGGCCCTCTTAGGAGAAAGAATCACGAGTGTAGAGAGCCAGTCCCCTGGTAATATGTTAACTTGCACGGGGTTTACTTATTTTGTTGTCTACTTTCATCGTCATATTAGCTGTTTGTATTTGAGTGTCAATGTTGATATTTCCTTGCAAGTGGTTTTGATTTGGCATCTTATTTATATATTGATAGTCTGATGGAGAATGTGGTAGTTTGTTTCGTATCTTGTACAGTGTTTCATCCTTTTTCTTTTGTACAGGGTTGCTAAACTTGACACAAATCGCTTCTCAAAAACCAATTGAAGGAAATGTTCACACCGGAGCGCCTCCACCATGGTTTGACACAACAAAAGAAAATCTGCATGATCTTTCAGCGAAACTAGAATCTGTCTCTTCTAAAGCAAGGAAGTCTTCAAAATTGAATCCAAATCGTGTTGGAGCTGCATGGGCAGAGAGAAGAAAACTTGAAATGGAGTTTTCGATGCTAATTGGCTCCCAAATTTTGGTAGGGTTTGGCAATCTGGCACAAGAAAAGAATCTAAAAAAGAATTCTGCATGGAGAATAAATCCTCCACTGAGGCTGATAATCAATCGGAGACTCCCATGGCGTTACAGCCTCATGTCAGCAAAGGAATGGTAATTTTTCTGTTTCTTGCTTTCTTCTCTGATTATTGTGCATCTGATGAGGATATGTAGTGTTGTTATTCTCAAGTAAAGATGCTACTTCATATGTGGACTTCATGCTTGTGTGCCACATTTCTATTGTTGTGTATATGCGACGAGGCTGTGACTGATTTCTTATTTCTCTCCACTATCCGATCAACCTTTGCTCCATGTCCTTGTGCATCAGAAATTTGCATCAGTAGTTGACTGAATTCTGCTACGTTACAAAATTGATTGCCCTTTCTGGCTCTTTTTTTTACAGCGTAGAGAGACCAACGAATGATTTGTTGACCAAGTCCACTATTGAAGTACTTAATGGGGATTGACAGATGATACCCGCTTTATCTGTATTAAGTTAGTAGTTCCTGATACAATTTTGGACAACCTTGATAAAGTTAAGAGCTGCATTACATAGTGCCTTTCTGAAGTCGAAAATGCAGCTTTGTCGTTATTGCTAATCTCAGCTGTCATTCCCATGCCTTCCATGCCCTCTACTCAAAGATGGTGAATGGGAATTTGGTAAGGCCTCATCTCATCTCTTCGTTTAGTACTAGAGACAGTGATATAATTCTTCATCTCATCTCATCTCATCTCTTCATTTATGTCTGGTTATTAAGAGGAAAAATTGTTTCTTGGTTCCTTTTCATCCACACTTCATTTGTAATATTGTCCTCTACTTTGACTACTGCTTTGATTTTTGTCCTTTTTGACAACCTGACCATGGATTTTCATAATTCAGTTCTAATTGTCATTCTATAGAACATTCTATGATACAAATAAGTATAATTATATTGCATTCTATGATGTGTAACTTTACTTGATACTCCAGTGGAAATTTGAAAAGCGTCGGGAAGATGGATGAACATTTTACCACCACTTGGAAAGAAAAATCATCAAGTTTCTGGTCATCTTCCTCATTCATCCAATGAACAGAAACCTGAACCACCGACATGTATTCAAAAGTGTCGAGAATGGGCAGATGGGATGGTTCCTTCTGTGGAGACTTCTGGCTGCTGGTACATCTGCCTACTGTCTGTATTGATAACATTTTAGCAAAGAGGTAATAAACATTTTAGGTCATCACAAGGCACCCCTTCCGCTTTTGGGCCATGCAAAAATCAATTTCCAATTTTAGGTCATTAGAAACCATCTTTGACCAAATTAAGGCCATTTAGACTTATTTTGACTTTTTCAAACTTCAATTAACCCTACCAACTTTGTTTTATTACATTTTGACCTCAGGTTTAGTTTCTTAATCACCTTTAGTCTAATAACCGCCCATCATGCTTCCGATAATAAAATTAAGCGCTAAACTCCATACATTGGGTTTGACCGTCTTGCTGCCGGGTTTCTCAGCTCCGGAATTTTATGGACTTCTTCCAACCACGCAGCTGCAACCGATGGTACACCGATTCTTGTCTCCTTCAGCACGTAAAATTAATACCCGGTTACCATAATCTTGAATCGTCTTTTGGATTTCTCTTAAGTCTTGTGAGAACTTAGAGCTATCCGAATCGATTTCTTTCCAGTCAGTTCCTCTTATTTTCATGAAAAAAATTCCTTTTAATAAAATCTTATCTTATAGACAAGTTCAAGAATTTTCTCTGGAAATTTCTATTTTTTATTTCCAAAATTTGGAAATAACTCGTTGGTTTCAAATTAAATGAATCCATTAAATAACTAAATCTTCACCATTAAGAGATAAAATATTATAAATAATATAATTAATATGTTCTTCAATAAAACCTAGGCTCTGATACCAATTTTCATGCGCTTTGGGTTTCATTTGTATAAAAAATTGGGGTTTTAAAGGAAAAAAGGAAAGTTGTTGGGTTATTAATTAATTTCAAATTGGTGCTTATGGCTTAATTTCATTCGACATGTGTTTGTAATGGCCTAATTCTGGAAATTCAATTTAGAGTGGCCTAAAAGCAGAATAGGCTCCTTGTAATGGTCATTTTTATTTAATTCCCTTTTAGCAAATGCAATTATTTAAATGACATTAAGATTCTGTTTCAAAAGTAGCGTAAGTGTCTTGTAATAATATTTGCATTATAGGATTAGGCCTGTAAGGTGATTAGATGAATATTAGTTTAGCCCTCGTGGTTGATTGAGTGGAAGTAATGCAGTTTTTGTTTCTCTTAGTTGCTTCAGTACAATCATTATTGTTGGCCTCTCTATCATTGTTTTCAGGTTCTTTGTTTTATCAAAGTCGTAAATGTTAAATTAACTGTAATTTTTATGTAGATTCTAAATCTTGCCCACATTATATTGTACACTTTAGCCAATTGTATTAAAGGTCTATTTATAGAATCACGTCTTACTTATCTTCCCAGCATGACTGTATGAATCTAAAACTCCCAAGTTTACTTGCAGGAAGTTCCAGAGGTTACAAAAGAGAGTGCTGGAGGTCCCTGGAAATTTGTTGGTTTAATGCCTCTATTTGATACTTCAAGACATGCCAGTGCTGAGACTATAAGAAGGGCTCTTGATCTTGGAATGAATGGGAAAATGATAACTGGTAAAATTTAGTGTTTATATTTAAGTGGAAATGCTTTTTTGCCATGGACACAAAGTGGTCACATCTCACATGATAAGAAATATATAAAAGCTGAGCCTTCACATTACAGTTAGTTTATTTATTTCTAAATCCAGTGAAAATGTTATTCCTTGATTTGGATGACACATCTGCTCATGGATTCCAATAAATCTGGTTGTTCTCGTCAAATTCTTATTGAGCTGAAAGGCATCCATAATTCTTAATGGCTGAATATTATGGTTTTTAACTTTTAACAGGGAATCAACTTGCAAGTGGGAAAGGAAACGGGGCAAAGATTAGGAATGGGAACTAACATGTATCCTTCTTCAGCTCTTTTGGGAGAGAACCAACTTTATGCAAAACGCCAATTTATTTATTTTGTCTTATCATGTTTTTTTCTTAAACAAACGGTACCATGTCAATGAAAATAATATCAATCCCCATAATGTGAACTGTAACAATCCTACTCTTATAACATTAGCTAACAACTAAACCTCTTTCAAAGGATGTTATAATATTTATAGGACATTGTAACGACAATATAAGGAATATTTTTTTCTTTTTCCACGGGCAATTGTATATCCAAAATATGTTGTGCATCGCACAACGAAAATTTACTAGTATATATATAATGGCGAGAAAAAGGATTGAAAATATATGCGAATAACAAGAAGCAAAGGATATATATGTTGAGTCATGTGTTTTGTTGGAAGTTCAATACCGATGATTGAACTTAGGGTATAGAACATCTTCTAGTGTATCATGTGTCACCTATGCTATGGAAGGAAGATTGAAGAACTCGAGACCTTGTAAGCCCAATGGCTCTTTTCTGAAATGGGAGCAGGTATACTAACATCTTTCCTGCAGGGAAAACTATCCAATTTTAGGAATGGAGGTTGAAACTTTTGACAATTTCCCACTATATGAGTATTTTCTGAAAAATAATAATCCCGGTTTAATTTTATTTATTGAAACCAAATTATTTATAGGTTGTCACGTTTTTATATACTCATGTAGAAAACTGTGGCCCGAAAGCGCACGGTGTCAAAAATTGCAGTAATTTATAGTAAGACCGGATCGTTCTCTAGAGGATGTGCGATAGAAGCAGGGCCCACGTCGTTTATTAAGATTTTCCACTCGGTTACTCGTTTCAAGCTTGAGTTTTGATTCTAACATCTACTTGACATAATTTAAACTAAACTATGAAAGCAATTAAATTATTCTACAAAGCATATTAGAATTATTCTAAAAAGCAATTAAATCTATTCTAAGAAAGCAACATAAATTAAGCTAAGAAAGCGGGTAAAATTATTCTACGAAAGTAGATTTAAAATGTGACAGAAGGACAGGGAGAAAATAATAAAGATTGGACAAGATTCAGATGAAACAATAATTAAACTTCCATTTTTGTTACGCAGATCTTTGTTTAGGATAATCCATCAGTTAGCTAACTCTCATGCTTTCTAGACTATGTTCCCTTTAACAAACAGGTACTTACAGTCAAAATTTACATGCTCTTAAGACCTCAACCTCTAAGATACCACAGATTAATAACTGCCCCTGCCGAGGTATGTTATTTCTCCATGGTGGATAAGCAACACCTAACATATCATTAGTTGATATGCCAAGTACTCCTATCATTCTCCCCTGTCACACCCAAAGTCTAAATAAAACCCCGAACTAATCCATAACTCTTAAACCTTATATATGACGGCCAACCTCTAATTCTTCCGAGTGTCCTCTACAAAGCATTTAAAAGCAAGCGGTAAAATAAAGCAGTAAAGAAAGTGCTTAAAACCTATCACTCGGAAGTCTCAAAAGCTATCTCATTCCGTTAGTATAAAAGAGCCCTTGGTCTTGATGACCAGATGCAGATTTAGAACCTCCCAAATATTAGTAAGCCACATGGCTTATAACATCTGGTCAGTTATGAGATACAAACTGATTGGAATAGACCCGTGAAGATCTACTCCGGATGTACTCACTCAAGACTCAATTTTAGGCTTTGGTGGGAGAAGATAGTAGTTGAAAGAATATTCAACCCTACCTTAGAAATTAACCAAGGCCTATATGTTGTTCCTCTAGTATTATTTATCACATCTTATCTGAATCCAAGTGGACACTGATTCAATGCAATACCTAATATAAGATTTCCAACACACAACAATTTTGAGAAAACAATTGATATTTGAAAATCATTTCCTACACAGGTACTAGACTCTCAATTAAAACACAGATCCTTTCAGTCTAGGTGAGACCTAATCGCTGACTCTGCTTCTAAGTTCTCAAAATCAACCCCCAGTAAAAGATGAATTAGTCATAACTGTGAAATTATCCCTTACTCAGATCCGGATTTTATAAAGTGATTTTTGTAGAAATTTATTATGCAACATTTGATTTAGATCAAGACTTCTATGTCCAAGGAGAAGGATCTCCAAAATATTATGACCACAATAGCTACATAATAATATCATGCATACATGTATATGAGAAGTAAAATAAAATACCCCAAAATATATGGTGGGATTAGATAGAATTTGATACACAAAGATGGGTTAGCCTTGAGAAAAGAAGAATTTGGCTAAAAGGAGTTCCAGAAATAACTGGGGTTATCCGAACTGCAAACATCTGCTATCCAGTTCCCAATTATTCCAGATGGAATGATTTTTAGACAGTAAGGAACCTTTAATAACAGTGATCGCTATTATCGAAAGTCCTACTATCCAAGAATGAGGAAAAACCCACATATTTTCTCTCTACAGTCCTACTATGACAGTGTTGATCGACACTGTCTAATATTACCATAGCTCGAAATTCAGGTTTGAAATTAAGATAAGGAAAAGAAAACAGTATTTAACTAGGAATTGGCTGAGTGGCTAATCGTTATCCCTGTGAAGAGACCTTTTTGCCGGAGCTTCCACCAATCTCCAATTAAATCAAGCAAAATAACGAGTAATAATTAATACACAGAAGACGAGCTAATCGTTATCCCGGTGAACGGACCTTTTTGCCAACATTGATCTGTGATATTCCTTATTACTCATTCATACACACGATAAAAAGAAAAGATAAAATTAAGGGAATATTTTTAGGTATTGTGTAAGTGTTAATCACACAATAATTTAGACACTAATGGTTTGAGATGTGTAATGGATAAAATTAGATGTATTGGGCCTAAGCCTAATACACACATGCAACTTACACAACTCAAGAAAATAAAATATTTTTGGAGTTTTAAAATAAAAGGAGATGTCAATGCGGTCTATTAAATTAGATGCGGTATAAACCGCATCTACTAGACCGCATTGAGTATGCATGAGGGATGAAGCATTTCCTTACCCATAATTAATCATTGCAAGGATGCGAAATAAACCTTCTAATGCGGTTTGTCAATTCAATGCGGTATAAACCGCATTGGACAAACCGAATTGATGAGATATTCCCTTACTCAAATTTGGCTAAGGCATTTTCTCCAAAAAGTGAGGTTAATGCGGTTTACACATGCAATACGGTATGAACCGCATTGGTAGATAAAGAAAAATAAACTAAGGCATGAAGAGTATGGAATGGATACAATGCGGTTTCAAGTAACAATTCAGTTTAATAGGCAATGCGGTATAAACCGCATTGCATATACCGAATTGCAAGAAACTGCATGAAGGAAAATAAACAACACAAACATTTTGTCATGCAATGCGGTCTTCATAGGCAATGCGGTTTAAATCGCATTGCATGGGATTTTCACATAAGTGTATTTTTTTTGTTCACAAGTATGAATGCGGTTTCTTAGCTGAATGCGGTTTATGATAGATGGGATTGACCCCATCACTCATTTCACATCAGTGTCATCTCGCAGCCATACTTGTGAATATTTTGTGGTTATCCATAATTATACATGCACTGTGGGTAATAGCATGAATTAAACCCTAAAACTACAAACATGAAATTCAAAGGTTAATCTACCTAATACAGTGTAAAAATTAAGAACTATTTGCATAAAATAAGAACACTTAAATTATTTAAGGAAGCATAAATTAAAGATCTAGAACAGGAAATATAAAACAATGCATTAAAACCTATTTCTAACAAATCCTAAATTATCTAAAACCCAAGAACACCTATTTGAAGCTCTAAGGAATAAAAACATAATATACACCCACTAACATGCATTTATTAAGAATGTAAGTCAACTAGGAACACATTAAATGAAACCTAGTTGAAACAAACATTCATTCTAACAATTTATTGCTAAGAAAAGCATTTAAAGAGTGTCAAACACATGAAACAAACCCCATTTCCGGAATTTTCCTTTGTATTGACACTTGAAAGCATAATAAATAATCCAAAACCATCATTAGATTGAAGGTTGGGTTCATTCTATCTAAAAAGCATATTAAAATGTATGGAAAATGGCTACACTAAAAGGTAGTAACAAGCTTTTAACAACTAATCTACGGTGAAAACATCTAAAACTAAGCTAAAATGCATGGAAAATAAACTAACTAAACTACCTACCTAACCCTTAAGGGGTGAAGAACCTGCAGCTCTTTGTTCTCTTTGTCCCCTTGCTGAAAATGTCAAAGTGTGTAAGAAGTTTTTTCAAGTGTTGGTGAGGGTCAGCTTTTATACTTCTTTTCAGAACCCTAAGCCCATCAGAGCCCATCAACAGTGGCATGCATTCTTCACGTGTTCCACAGCTTTTTGAATTCAATTCGGTCTCCTCATGCAATTCGGTATAGACCGAATTGGGGTATATCGAATTGCATGAGGTCTCTCTCTTTCTTGGTCTTTGGCTGGGATGCGGTTTACCACATGCAATGCGGTATAAAGCGCTTTGTGTAAACTGCATTGGCTATTCCGCATTGCATGTCTTGCTGCTTGGTTCCTTTTTGGCTTGATGCAATGCGGTTTATATGTGCAATGCAGTATAAACCGCATTGCATAATACCGCATTGAGTACTCATTTTGCTCTGGGTTTCTCCTTTTCTTGAGGTGATGCGGTTTCAAGGTCAATGCGGTATAAACCGCATTGATGAAACCACATTGGTATTTCGCATTGCCTCTCGGAACTTGGTCATTTTTCTTCCTCTTCAGATGCAATGCGGTATATTTGCGCAATGCGGTTTATACCGCATTGATTTTCAACACTTAGCCAAAAATTCAGTTTTGTGGATTTTTATTCTTTTTCCATCTTTTCTTCCTTTTTTTTCATGTTTTTGGATTTTTCTAACACAAATACAATTAAAATTGCATATTTTTGTGTCTTTCATTACCAGCTTATTATTCTTACAAACTCGCATTAATCTGTCGAATTCAACTGCTTTCTTATTAAAATAAGATGGGATTACGATCAAAATGTCCGTCTCAGACACGGATATGGATTGGAAATAATGGACAATTTTGGCCATTATCAGAGCTGGTACTCTAAACCATGTCAAATCCCAACGGCTATTTCCCTAATTGGTAAAATTATTCAAATCTGCCCGTGGGATCCTTGGTTTAAGAGAGGGGTTTTGAAGATTGAAGAGGAGAGTTACAACGATCAAATATTCTAACGTTCAAAACTCTCTCAAGAGCTCCAAGGCTTTAGTGTGAAGAAAATCCTTTTCTGATACGCAGCCTCTTGTGCATCAATTCGATCTATTGCTGCGATATCAGAGCACCCTTGGACGCGACTGTGCGAAGCTGTGTTTATCATCCTTTAAGTGAGTCGTCTTTCATTTAAAGGGAAGCAGTCTAAGGGACCTTGAAGATCTGTCTGCCAAACGATAGTTCAACGCCTTGAAGGAAGTGCTTCAAAGAGGTCTTCAAGGGGAACTCAAAGTGGGAAGCTTTGAGGGGTTGTCATAGGTGGAGATACCAAGTCAGAAGCTGGGAAGGTTCCTGATCAACCAACCATCCTCTTGGAAGATTGGAGTGAAGGCACTGTCCGAGTCTTACTCATGTGTGTGGTTGTGAACCATGTTTGAAACACATAGTAAAACACTCTCCTGGATTGGTATCCCCCAGATGTAGGCCGAAGGCCGAACTGTGTCAACAACCCTTTGTGTCTCGTTTACTCTTTATGCTTGATTATTGCTCATTTTATTCCGCTGTGCATGTGATTTAGTTTTAACAGGTTTGTTTGATTTGGGTGTTCACTGTGTTAGATTGAACTCATTCATTGAACCTTGCATAAAGAGTACATCTTATGTGTGTCGGGAACCTAACAAGTGGTATCAGAGCCACACTCTTCTGAGACAGATCCCTACAATAAGATGAGTCAAAGATGGAACTACACTCAGCCTCCCCTGCTGGATGGCACCAACTTTGCCTTCTGGAAAAATAAGATGCGAACCTTCCTCATGTCCATTGATGATTTGGCCTGGAACGCTGTTAATGTCAAATATGAGGCACCAAGTTTTATTGCGGATGGCACCACCAAGCTGAAGCACATCAATGATTGGAGTGTTAAGGAGAAATCTCTGTCTAACATGAACTCCAAAGCCCTACATGCTCTTTTCAGTGCTGTTACTGATGATCAGTATTTCCTTATTTCCAACTGCGGTACTGCCTTCGAAGCATGGGAAATGCTGGTCAACTCTCATGAAGGTTCAGCCTCTGTAAGAACTTCTAAACTCATTACTCTTGATGCTCAATTTCATAAATTATGTATGGATGAGAATGAGTCTGTTAATAGCTTCTTTGGTAGAGTCCGTACCTTAACCAACCAAGCCCAACAACTTGGTAAGACCTACTCCACCCAGGAGATAGTCAGTAAAATTGTAGGTACTTTACCTGAGAGATTCAATGCCAAGATTGTAGCTCTGGAGCTACAAGACAACTATGCTACCATAGGTGTTGATACATTGATGGGAATTCTGCAATCTTGGGAGATGAACCATTGCAAGAAGTTCACTGGCAAATCTGTGGCTTTCAAGGCTGAGTCCAAGTCTCCGACTGAATCTCCTGTTGAAGATTCAAGCTTTGCAGATTTTGATGATGAGGACCTGGCCTTACTTTCCAAACGAGTAGCTCGTATTCTCAGAGATAAAAGATCCAAGCAGTTTTGAAACAGAAAGGGAGAGAGTTCCACCAGCAAGAAGCCTGACAGAAGAAGAGGAGACAAATATGTCATGAAGGCCCCCCAGGAATCCTCAGATTCAAAAGGCCATCAGTGCTTCGAGTGCAAAGGTTATGGTCATGTTCGAGCAGAATGTGCCAACATTAAGAACAAATCTTCTGGTCACAAGAAGTCTTACTATGCCACTCTCAGTGACCATGAAGAGTCTAGTTCATCTGATAGTGGAGATGAAGTGGGAGTTGCTCTTGTGTGTCCCTGGGATGAAGTATCAGAATCTGAGTCTGAAACAGGTAATTCCTCTCCAGTGTCAATCCCGTCTCTACTAATGATGCGAATTCTTCCTCCTACAGGGATGACAGTTATAGGATCGAAGCTCTAAGCAACATGTATGATGAGTCCAACTTCAGACTGGAACAGACACTTGGAGAACTGGAGGGTGCACTGCTCGATCTAAAGATAAGCAGACAAGAAATTGCCTATCTCAATAATAAGCTTGACGAACTGACAGCCATGTACTATCTCCAAGGTGAAAAGGCAAGAGAGTATTATCGAGAGTTCAACAAATACAAGGATGAGTACTTTGCTCAAAAAATAGAACTCAGGAATGCTGAAATCGGACGAGATGAGCTTGAGTACCTAGCTGCTCACTTGGAGCCTATGAACATGGAGTACTGCGTCAGAATAGATGAATTGTCAGTTGAAGTAACTGAACTCACTACTGCTAATAGAGAGTTAACCATTCAAGTCTCTGATCTTACCTCTTAGAGGGACAACTTTCAACATGAAGTGATCAACTTGACTGAACAACTGGCAGACTTAAAGTTTGTCAATGGTGCCCTCATTGAGCAAGTCACTGTCCTCAATGACAGTAAAGGAGAACTTGAAGAATCGGTGGCCAAGCTATCTGCTCAAGTCCAAGAGCTCACCTCTAAAGTCACCAAATCTGAAAACCTGGCCAACAGGCTGAATAAAGGAAAATATGTTCTTGAAGAAATCCTTTCGGCTTCGAAAGTTCATGGTGATAGAAGAGGTATTGGCTTTGTCAAAGGATGCAACCCCTCATCTCAAAGGGTCTTTGTTAAAGAAGGTTGCAGCACTTCTGGTACCTCTGGTGAAAGCTCAGATGAGTCCATCAAACCTGGGAAGGAGATCAAGGGCAAGAGATTCATGAAGAAGACTCCACCCACTGTACCACTGGAGTGTGCTTACTGCAGGACTTATGGCCACAAGACTGAATCCTATCGATTACTTGCTAGAGATGCTGTCTCAGGGAAACCTATGATCTAGCCCAGTGAAGATATCAAGAGAAAGGTGTCCAGGAAAGAATGGAGGATCAAATGCAACCTGTTATGCAGCATGGCATTTCACTCTACCTCAAAGAGTGGAAAGAAGACATGTTGGTATTTCGATAGTGGTTGTTCTAGGTACATGACTGGGAACAAGGAACTCCTAAGTGATTATCATGAAATTGATGGAGGTTTTGTCATCTTCGGAGATGGAAAGAAAGGGAAGGTGATCGGTCAAGGTTCCATTACTGATGATGGTTTCTTTGCCCTCAAGACTGTCTATCATGTAGAAGGACTATGTGTCAATCTCATAAGCATCAGTCATATATGTGACAACAAATTGAAGGTCCTCTTCGATCAAGACAACTATGAAGTGCTCAACTCCAACTACGAATGCATCATCAAAGGAATCAGGTCTAATAACGATTGTTATATGCTATCACAATCTTGTCTTCTTGTTGAAGGTGCAGGTTCACTTCAAACTCTTATGTGGCATGAAAGATTGGGTCACTTAAACTTCAAAGACCTAATCAAATCAGTCATGCTGGAGCTATCAAAGGTCTACCTTCTCTAAGAAAACCTGATGAGAAGATGTGTGACAACTGTATGAAGAGCAAACAACACAAAGCATCTCACAAACCCATCGATCAAAGTGGCTAAACCCAGTGTCTTAAACTTGTTCACATGGACTTGTTTGGACCAACTGATGTAAAGAGTCTGGGAGGTAAAAGCTATGTTTTAGTTTGTGTTGATGACTTTTCACACTACACTTGGGTATCATTTCTCAGGGAAAAGAGTGAGGCCCTTAAAGCCTTTATCAAGCTGTGCAACCAGCTGTCAAACGAAAAGGACTGCAAGATTAAGAGAATTCGAAGTGACCATGGTGGTGAGTTTGAAAACCATGCCTTTGAAGAATTTTGCAGTAACTCAGGGATCAAGCATGAGTTTTCAGCCCCTCGCACTCCTTAGCAAAATGGTGTTGTAGAGAGAAAGAACAGAACCATTCAAGAAATGGCGAGGGTCATGCTCAACTCTAAGGGAGTGCCTCAGTATATGTGGGCTGAAGCAGTTCACACAGCCTGCCATGTCATCAACCGTGTTCACTTGAGATCCAAAGTGCAGAAAACTCCCTATGAACTCTGGACTGGTAAACAGACTACTCTCTCTTATTTTCATATATTTGGCAACAAGTGCTTTGTTGTTAATGACAGGGAGCACTTGGGAAAATTCCAAGAGAAGATTGAAGAAGGAATCTTCATGGGGTATTCCTCTACCAGCAAAGCCTATAGAGTTTATCTACCTTCCTCCAGGAAAGTGATTGAGTCAGCAAATGTGGCTATTGAGGATAAGCCAAGCATGCTTTCGGAAGCACTACCAGATGATGTAGTTAAGGAAATGTCAACGTGAGTTCTGACTCTTCAGACAGATCTACCTCGGAAAAAGGTAGATCAGGGTTCAGTTCAATCTGTTGAATTAAACTCACCTCAGTCCTATCAACCCTCAGTCAAGAAGGTTCACAAGAACCATGATGAAGATGATATCATTGGGGATATAAATGAAGGGAGAAGGACCAGGGCTAAGAAGAAGATAGACTATAAGGAACTTGCAGGTTTACACTGCTTTACATCCAGGATTGAACCATGCAAGGTTGAAGAAGCTCTCTCTGATGAACACTGGGTTGCTGCTATGCAAGAAGAACTTCAACAATTCTCCAGGAATCATGTGTGGGATCTAGTGGAGAGGCCAGCTGATGTTAATGTGATAGGTACCAAATGGATCTTCAAGAATAAATCAGATGAGAATTTTAACATCACCAGAAACAAGGCTAGGCTCGTGGCTCAGGGTTACACACAGGTTGAAGGAGTGGATTTTAGTGAGACCTTTGCTCCAGTAGCCAGATTGGAAGCCATCAGATTCTTAATTTCTGTGGCATGTTCATTTCAGTTCAAATTGTATCAAATGGATGTGAAGAGTGCTTTTCTGAATGACATTCTGAAAGAGGAAGCATATGTTGAACAACCCAAGGGGTTTGAGGATCCACATCATCCAGGCTATGTTTACAGACTAAACAAAGCCCTCTATGGTCTCAAACAAGCCCCTAGAGCATGGTATGAGAGATTGTCAAGCTATCTGCTAGAGCATGGTTGTGAGAGAGGAAGCGCTGATCAGACCATGTTCATCAAGAAGGAATCCAAAGGATTTATTGTTGCACAAATAGATGACATAGTGTTTGGGTCAACATCTCATATCCTCAAGGATGAGTTTATCAAGATCATGAGCAGTGAGTTCGAGATGAGTCTTGTATGGGAACTGACCTACTTCATTGGACTTCAGATCACCCAAAAGGAAGAATGTATCTTTGTAAATCAGTCTAAGTATGCCAAGGAACTTGTGAAGAAGTTTGGCATGGAATCAAGTAAACCAGCCAGAAATCCTATTGAAACCAATGACAAGATCAGTCTTGACCCTACTGGTGTTAGTGTTGACTCAAAGCTATATCGAAGCATTATTGGGAGTCTACTCTATCTCGCAGCTAGTCGCCCTGACATAAGTTTTTCTGTTGGTGTGTGTGCAAGATATCAAGCAAGCCCAAAGGAATCTCATCTTCATGCGGCCAAGCGGATCATCAAGTACATCTCTGGTACTGCTAACATGGGAATCTGGTATTCCAAGGATTCGAGTCTTCAACTTATTGGCTATAGCGATGCTGATTGGGCTGGGTGTGTAGATGATCGCAAGAGTACAACAGGTGGATGCTTCTATGTAGGAACAAATTTGGTAAGCTGGTATAGCAAAAAGCAGAGTTCACTCTCATTGTCCAGTGCTGAGGCTGAATACCTAGCCGCTGGAAGCTGCTGCGCCCAACTACTATGGATGAGGCAAATGCTGAAGGATTATGGTGTGGAGCAGAAGGAACTAATTCTGATGTGTGACAATATGAGTGCCATTAACATTGCCAAGAATCCTGTACAACATAGCATGACCAAGCACATTGACATCAGACATCATTACATCCGGGAACTTGTTGAGGATAAAGTGGTGTTCATTTAACATGTTGGAACTGATCTACAACATGCAGATATATTCACCAAGGCTCTCAACAGTGATCGTTTTGAATCACTCATGAGGGATCTTGGCCTTTGCAACCTAGTCTAAATGTGGCTATCCGGATCTCCCCATGGTGTACTTGGCCCAATGGTGTGTAATGATGGTGCTAGAGTCTATGACGGGAAGAGTCATATCAATCTCAACTTTCTTGATTCTGCTTCTCTTTCATCCTCTGTGCAACCTGTCTTCGGCAATCCCGAGTAGTGGAATCATTTTTCATCCGTTTTCATTCCTTTTCTCTGCCTGTGAAAATCTACACTGTGTTTTCTTGAGTTGTTTCGACTGCAGCTAAAATGGTTCAAACCAGGGGTTCGAAAGGGTCAAGCTCAGGAGAGAACCCACCTCCGGCGTCGAAGAACCCTAAATCGAAGAAGGGAGGACCGCGACCAAGAAGAAGTTAAACTTGTCTGAATCGACTTCAACTGTCTCTCAGTCTCTTGGTGTGAATGATCCTTTGGACATTCGAAATGAACTACAAGGATCAGGAGTAGCAGTTGAGGGGGAGAAAACTGCTCCAAGTGGCACAACCGCAAAAACCACGACTCAAGCGGTTGAACCCTCGTCGGTTTCTGAGACGCCCTCTACAAAAGGAACAGTCGAATCGTTATCTAAAGACAAGCCTGTCATGGATTCTCCGACAAAGTTGGATACCCTTGCTGCTGCTGCGTCTGGTAGTCCTAAACTAAAGAAGTTGACCAAGAAAGGTAAAAAGGTTTCTAAGAAATCCTCTGTTGCTGCTAATGTTGCTATTTCAGGATCATCTTCCCCTCGAGGCACTACTGTGTCTGGTGACAAAGGTCGAGTCGTGTCAGACCCTCTTTCTAAGGTAGCCCCAGTCACAATGTCCCTCATGAAGAAGAAAGGTGCAGATTCACCAAAGCCCGCCTTTCCTGTCCAAGAAGCTTCTAAAGGGAACCCTAGTGTATCTATAACCAAGAAGGTCTCCAAGCCTGGTCCAGAAACAAAGGGATCTTCATCCCATGGTGATGTAATTGCTGTTATCCCTCTGAACATTCTCAAGCCAGTGTTCGAGCCCTCTTGTCTACCAAAGCCTACTGATCAATCTGCTGTGAAGACAACCACTGAATCATCTAAAGCCAAGAAGATAAATAAATCACCTGAGAAATCTAAGGAAGTGGTGGATCCTGTGCCTAAGTCAAACCCAATCACTTCCCCACCATCCCAGACAGGTGAATCTCGTTAATCCGAACCATCACAAGGTTCCATTGCTGTGGAAGAACCTTCTGCGTCCTCCGGGCAACAGCCTTAAAAGCAAGTTGATGAGCCTCAGAAGACCTTGGAGACTGTTGAGGAAGAACAGGAGGAGTCAGAAGATGAGGAGTCTGGAGAAGAGTCTGAAGAAGGTGATGAAGATGAAGGATCCAGTTCTGAAGAGCCCGAACAACCTGCTGGCATAGGATCAAAAGTTGCTCCAGTTCCAATTCCCAAAGTGCAGAAGGAAAAGGATTCAGACAGTGAGTTCAATGCTGATGATGAACCAGCTGGTGAGGAAGATAGCTCTGCAGACTCTGAGGAAGAGGAGTCCACTAAAGTTGTTCCTCCAGTAACTAAGATGGTGTCCAAACCTACTCAGTCTTCCAGCAAAGGTAAACGTGTCCGAGATGCGGAAGAGAACCCAGTGATTAGGAAGAAATCTAAGCTTGACATCAGGGGACTATCCTCCTCCAAATCCAAGAAGCGTGAAGTCCTTGATGCTGCCTTGGCTCACTCAGAACAGTTCTATTATGAGTTTAATGAGTCCTACTTCTCAGATGTGTTAACCAAGAAGAAATTCAGACAAGAGCACACCTACTGTGGTAGTAAGTATGTACAGTTGAGTTGGACCAAGTATCTAGAAGAAAGAGGTCTATTGGGATGGGCCACTTTGGTCAAAAATTATCAGCCTGAACTTGTCATGCATTTCTACGCTAATTTGAGGAAGGATGTGGTTAATCCAGGCACTCTTTGGTTCAACAAGAATTTCACTGGGGGTGTTCTATATGATATCTGTGCATCAAAGATTAATTCTCTTTTGGAACTGCATGAGGTTGAGTTTGATGGCATTCTGGAAAAAGGGGTATCATTTAAAAGCAACAAGGTGGCCTATGCAGTGACCAAGACTAAAGTAAGGAAGATGCCATGGAAAGGAATGCGACCAAAATTCCTCACTCAGAAGTTCTACATGTTATACAAATTCTGTGCATCAAATGTGATGCCCACTGGCAATCACTCTCTGGGCAATGTGTCATTTGATCTATGCTATCGATCAGAAGGTACCCATCAACTATGGGCAATTGGTCCTATCTCAGATGACCAACATTGCTGAGTCATTGTCTGCTGATCACAAGTCCTTGCTTCCCTATCCTGGTCTTATCCACAAGTTCTTGAGATCTCTGAAATTTGGTGGAAACAAGGCTGCTCCAAAGGAAAAGATCTATGAGTTTGTCATCTCCCAAAAGCTGCAGATAAAGGTCCCTAACATTCCAGGAACAGATGGCGAGCTGAGCAATCAAAGTGCATTGTCCAAGGGCAAAGATATCCTATCTCAAGCTCTGGAGAGGTTCAATGGTCTTCGAGCCATCATCCAACAAGAAGAGAACAAGATTGATCAGGCCCTTGCCCTCCTGCCGGACTACTGGTCTGAAGATGCTGATGATGAGTCTGGGGATGGAGATGCCAATGAAGATGATGCTGAATCAGAAGATGGAGGGGAGTCTGACTGATTTTGCCAAGAAGCTGATCCAGAGGGGGAGTAGCAAATTTCAACCCCCAAGATGAACTCATGAATGCTTGGTATAATCTTTCTAACTCTATCTTTTTATAGTTTCTGCTTTTCTGGATACTTGGATATTTGCTATGTTTTACTGGTTGTGGACTATGCTGGACAATTACTGTTTATGTTGTTTATTGCTATGCTGGGATGAACTTTGTTTGAACTGATTGATGTTGGGTTGTTTAGTAAGATGAATATTTCCCCTGTTTTGAATGTGTACAAGCTCTAAGTTATTTGTTGATCCAACTTGTGTAAAGAGCTTTTTATCTTTCTGGGAAATATGTCTTAGAATGTTCTTCATATCTTTTCTTTCAATTTTGTTCATCATCGGTTTGTCATTTGTAATTACTGGCTCACTTCCTGTCAAAAGGGGGAGATTGTTGAGTCATGTGTTTTGTTGGAAGTTCAAAACTGATGATTGAACTTAGGGTATAGAACATCTTCTAGTGTATCATGTGTCACCTATGCTATGGAAGGAAGATTGAAGAACTCGAGACCTTGTAAGCCCAACGGCTCTTTTCTGAAATGGGAGCAGGTATACTAACATCTTTCTTGCAGGGAAAACTCTCCCATTTTAGGAATAGAGCTGGTACTCTAAACCATGTCAAATCCTAACGGCTATTTCCCTAATTGGTAAAATTATTCAAATCTGCCTGTGGGATCCTTGGTTTAAGAGAGGGGTTTTGAAGATTGAAGAGGAGAGTTACAACGATCAAATATTCTAACGTTCAAAACACTCTCAAGAGCTCCAAGGCTTTAGTGTGAAGAAAACCCTTTTCTGATACGCAGCCTCTTGTGCATCAATTCGATCTATTGCTGCGATATCAGAGCACCCTTGGACGCGACTGTGTGAAGCTGTGTTTATCATCCTTTAAGTGAGTCGTCTTTCATTTAAAGGGAAGCAGTCCAAGGGACCTTGAGGATCTGTCTGCCAAACGATAGTTCATAGCGTTGAATGAACTGCTTCACAGAGGTCTTCAAGGGGAACTCAAAGTGGGAAGCTTTGAGGCGTTGTCATAGGTGGAGATACCTAGTCAGAAGCTGGGAAGGTTCTTGATCAACCAACCATCCTCTTGGAAGATTGGAGTGAAGGCACTGTCCGAGTCTTACTCATGTGTGTGGTTGTGAACCATGTTTGAAACACATAGTAAAACACTGTCCTGGATTGGTATCCCCCAGATGTAGGCCGAAGGCCGAACTGGGTCAACAACCCTTTGTATCTCACTCTTTATGCTTGATGATTGCTCATTTTATTCCGCTGTGCGTGTGATTTAGTTTTAACTGGTTTGTTTGATTTGGGTGTTCACTGTGTTAGATTGAACTCATTCATTGAACCTTGCATAAAGATTACATCTTGTGTGTGCTGGGAACCTAACAATGTAGTGGAAGGTTAGAACCTTGACACTCTAGATAAACCTGTCGACCCCAACCTTTCTAGATCGAACAATACACAGTCTTGTCAAAATTGCCTCCGTCTGGTCAACATGAAGTCACTTATTACTTGGCTACGAACTTAGATGTCCTCATTCATGGTTTGGGACGTGATTTCTTGCCAATCTCATAGCACACTAGTTTGAGTGTTTGGGAATAGAGATAGGGGTGTGTTTAGAGGTTCGAAATAGAAGAGATTCCTAAGTTCCCGAGTGGATTGACTTTGTTTTGTTGTTTTTGACTTTTGTTTAAAATACAAAACCATATTTTTTTTAAAAAAAATAACTAAGAGAACTAATTCCTGTTAGGAAAATATTACCACTTTTTAGATATATTTAAGATTATTGTTAAAAAGAAGTTTGTTTTCTTTTTTTTTTTTGGTAACACAGCCTAAAGAGGCGAGCAAAAAGAAAGGAAAAAAAGAAGGAAAACAATAAACTACTTCATGCGAACATAAATGACTACACTTGCATCATTTCCAACAAGATGAAGGACTTCATCTGGCGGGAAGGCCCATGTGGTGTAGAATTCCTCCGACCGAGCAGCCTTGCGAGCAAGCCCATCAGCAACCTGATTACCTTCCCGAAACACATGGCGCAGCAAGCAACCATCCAAGCTTTGAAGCAAGTCCCGAACCTCTTTAACCATAGGCCAAAGTGAATGACGAACCAATACAGCACCAAGCACAAGCTTAATGACATCAAGCGAATCCATATAGCACACCTTCACTCCAACACCCATCTATTTTGCCAAGAGAAGATCAAAGCGAAGAGCTAGAAGCTCAGCTTCCAGAATAGACCGAGCACCGAGTGCACCACCACACCCCATAATCCATTGTGACATGGATGTCCGGACCGACCCAACTGACGGACGGCCCGATCCGATTATTTGGAACCGACAGAAGAAAATTTTGAGCAGGCAGGAAAATATTTGGAGTTATCCGGAACAAAATTCAGGTGGACTTCAAGTATTTAATTTGAGGATGACAAGTATTGGGCTCAAATTAAAAGGAGATAGTTGGACTCAAATTAAAGAAAGACCAATAAGAGAATCCTTGGCCCAACAACAGCCCACACCAAGTAGTCCAAACTCGGCCCAGCAGATTCGGCCCAGTTTCCTTCTCCTTGCCAAGGCCCATGATGGATCCCCAGGCCCAATTCGGTCAAGCCCAACTAAAACAAAGTCCCTTCGGCGACAACGTCCCTTCCGCGACAAAGTCCCTTCCGCGACAAAGTCCCTTCCGCGACAACGTTCCTTCCGTGACAAAGTCCCTTCCGCGACAAAGTCCCTTCCGCGACAACGTTCCTTCCGCGACAAAGTCCCTTCCGCGCCAAAGTCCAGTATCGCGACCGAGCGTGCCTAGCGACCCGAGAAGACTGAAGTGAGCCCAGAAGGATCCAGTCGCGAGCCTCCCCCCCCCCCCCTTTGTCGCGGTCCCTTGCTTCGCGACACGGTCCTCTCTAGAGACAAAGCTTTTCCAGTTTACTCTTTCCTTGTATCCGAGTTGTTGAAAACATTGTTTAGGCTTGTTTAATTAGTTGTAATGGGTTGATTAAAGCCCATAATTAATTGTCTAGCTTAATTAATCCTTGTATTAGGGTTTGCCTATATATATGGCTTCCCCCAACTTCATTTCTCACCTTTTGAAATCTATTGAACATTTTGCTTGAAAGCATATATCAAATTTTCTTGAGGTCATTTGAGAGTTTGTGGGAACCGAAAACCCTCACCTATCTTCAATCTATTCGATTTCTTTGCTTCGATCCATGGCATCAATTATTTGGTATCAGAGCCTAGCAAAGAATCAATAGATCTATCCTTCCAAAAATCCATAAAAATTCAAAAACCCCCCAAAAATCGTATTCTGCCCACTAAGCCATTTTGCTCTGTCCCGAATTTTGCAATTCTGAGTTCATATTTGGTTTCATTGGGTTGTTTACACTCAAAAATATATAAAGATTGAAAAATTTGGCCAAGGGAATCATTTTATATGATTTTTTTGAAGTTTTGGCCATATTTTTCTCAAAAAAATTGGTGTTCATCACTTGTTCATCAATTTTCATCCATCTTCACACACTTCACTCCCCATTTGGAACCACCGTTCCATTTGGCAACTCCCCAATCATCCATTCCTAGGGGTTATAATGCCCAAATTTTTCCAAATCTTCATCTTCACCAAAATCCCTTCAAGAAAACCCTAGAAAACCTACATTCTGTCCACTTTTCTTATTTTCTGGTTTTGGCTCTTTGAGATTTTGGGAAATCTGATTCAATATCTTTAATCCTCATCTCAAGAGCTTTCCATTGGTGTATGATTCATTCAAATCGGAGTTCATATGCCCAAGTTATGTTCATTTGAAGATTCATGAATGTTCTTCATGTTCTTCAACCAAAACCCAAAAATCTTCATATTTTGCTTTTTGATTCCTTGATTTTGTGTTTATGAACTTGTTTCCACTCATATAAAACTCATTGTGTGGGTATTGCATCATTTCCTAAGCATTTTGAGAATTGGTTGCAAAATTGATGTTAAGGGTTGCTTAGTTTGCTTTCATTTTTCATATCCTGCACTTGTTGGTTGAGTGTCACTTGGGGGAATCAGGTCTGTTATCATTCCAAGGGGTTACTTTACCTATTTTGGGTGTTAGGCATCCATTGGGACTGGTTTCAAGAGTTTTGGAGTTCATTTGGTCGCCCAAACATCGAAAACAAAAAGATTGCCAGTGTGAGTCCGGATCTGTCCAAATTTTGAAGGTGTATGAACATATGAAGATCATCGAATTTCTTGATGAATCTTCAACCATTTGAAATCCCTTTGAGTGCTGAATCCATAGAAATTTGAATCACCCATTTTGGACTTGTTTTGAGGTCACTATCACACTTTTGGCAAAAGGTGTACTTTTCTGGCGACACCAAAAGTATTGGGCGAGTGTGGGCGCGTGTGAGCGACAAAAGGACTGATTCTTTTTGCATTGTGTTCCTAATAAGCCAAAGTTTGTTAAGGAATTGGTACCATAGGTTTTGGGTATCATTTGAGCACGCTAAAACTGAAGATAACACACTGTCCCAGCAATTGCAAAGCTGCCAGCATCAATTATTTGGGGTTTGAGTGTTGGGTTTTGTCTTGAGTGCAAAAGTGAGCCACCCACAAGTACTTGGGACTATATTTTGAGTGTTTACAATAAAGTGAATATTGGACTGGCACAATTGTGAAACCTAGCCCTTGAAGCCACTTGAGTAATTTTACAATAAAGTGGATATTGGACTGGCACGATTGTGAAACCTAGCCCGAGAAGTCACTTGAGTAATCGGGTATTTCCTTGAGTGATTTTTTTTACTTGTGAGATTTTCATTTTCCACTTATATATTGTGAGCTTAATTGATAAATGGGAATTGAAACATGATAAGCAAGTGCACCTATCGAAATTGCAACCGATTATCATTTTGCATTGCATATCACACACAAGTATTTCTTTTCTTTGATTGAGTCGAACATTGCATTTTGTTTCTTGCATTGTGCGTCCTATTTTCAAACCCGATCTCCCTACTCGAGACTCTTTGAATGAACCTCAAGAATTGATTTGTGATCGAACTCAAGTCTTCAAACACTTTGAGTTTGAGAGTAAGAGAGGAAAGGAAGAAAAGAGAGGAGATCACCAAAAATATTTTATTTCTTTATTTTCTAACTTTTTATATATATATCTAGTTTTTCCTTTCTGATATGGCAGGACATGTTGAGCCAACAATGACTGATCTAATGGATATGATGATGTCCATGATGAAAGATATTGCCATGAAATCTGATATTGAAGCACTTCAGCGTACCATCAATACTACTATTGTTTCTGGTGAGGATTCCTTGCAAAGGCATATGGATGGTGGTATTGCGGATGAAGTTGCAGATCGGCTACAATTTCAAAATGATGCCGAAGATGTCATAGCTGAAGGAAAAGAGCAGATTGATAATGTTGACAGATACGAAGAGCCAGCTAAGGAAGAGAGCGCACCAGTCGAGCCAACCATAGCAGATTTGATGGATTTCATGAGAAAGAACTGGGGAGATGAGATCCACTCCAAATCGGATGTCCCAATCAGAATGGATGACTATATTGGAATTGAAGTTCCATGTGATGATTTAAGGGGAGAATCTTCATGTCAAGAATATAATGAAAATGCTAAAATAGCAGATATTGCATCTGAACAATTGTTTGATAATCTTGACAGGACCGAGCCAGAAAGCTTAACCGAGGAAGAATCATGCAGCACATCATCTCCAACTAGTGAGCTTCCTATAGAACAAGCTGAGCTTCCTACAGAACAGGTTAAATTGGTCCATGATTCTTTAGAGCTCCCAAGAGTACATTCTTTCCATTTTTCTACCTTGATTATACCCGATGAATTTCCCATCCATGAGCAACATAGTTCAGATGAAAACTGCATAATTTCTGAATCATATTCTGAATATGTTGATCCATTTTGGGAACATGCTGAAAGTTCAAAGCCTAATCAGTATCGTTTGCACTTATTAGAAAAATTAATTTTACCTGATAAAATGCATACTGATTATGGTAAATTTCATTACACTGGTAGAATCCCATTGAGTCATATGCGCTATTTAATATTTTATTTGGGACTGAAAGGATTTAGGGTGCATCTGCGAGCTCATCATTTTCCACCATCAAAATGGCGATCCTTCCATGGCTTTAGACGAGCGTCAATTAATCATGAAGATCTGTCTACAGCTAAGCAAATGGAATTTAATCCAGGTGATCATGTTCTAATACTTGAAAAATTTAAATCTGATTTTGGAAGAACAATGATCTCTACATCTCATGTAAATAATTATTTTTGCAGGAAATTCAGTTCTGGATGTCTGGATTACTTGTTTGAACCTACTGCGGTATTTTCCCCATCAGCTTTGGAGTCCAAAGCTTTTCAAGGGGGAGAGTATGACATGGATGTCCGGACCGACCCAACTGACGGACGGCCCGATCCGATTATTTGGAACCGACAGAAGAAAATTTTGAGCAGGCAGGAAAATATTTGGAGTTATCCGGAACAAAATTCAGGTGGACTTCAAGTATTTAATTTGAGGATGACAAGTATTGGGCTCAAATTAAAAAGAGATAGTTGGACTCAAATTAAAGAAAGACCAATAAGAGAATCCTTGGCCCAACAACAGCCCACACCAAGTAGTCCAAACTCGGCCCAGCAGATTCGGCCCAGTTTCCTTCTCCTTGCCAAGGCCCATGATGGATCCCCAGGCCCAATTCGGTCAAGCCCAACTAAAACAAAGTCCCTTCGGCGACAACGTCCCTTCCGCGACAAAGTCCCTTCCGCGACAAAGTCCCTTCCGCGACAACGTTCCTTCCGCGACAAAGTCCCTTCCGCGCCACAGTCCAGTATCGCGACCGAGCGTGCCTAGCGACCCGAGAAGACTGAAGTGAGCCCAGAAGGATCCAGTCGCGAGCCTCCCCCCCCCCCCCCCTTTGTCGCGGTCCCTTGCTTCGCGACACGGTCCTCTCTAGAGACAAAGCTTTTCCAGTTTACTCTTTCCTTGTATCCGAGTTGTTGAAAACATTGTTTAGGCTTGTTTAATTAGTTGTAATGGGTTGATTAAAGCCCATAATTAATTGTCTAGCTTAATTAATCCTTGTATTAGGGTTTGCCTATATATATGGCTTCCCCCAACTTCATTTCTCACCTTTTGAAATCTATTGAACATTTTGCTTGAAAGCATATATCAAATTTTCTTGAGGTCATTTGAGAGTTTGTGGGAACCGAAAACCCTCACCTATCTTCAATCTATTCGATTTCTTTGCTTCGATCCATGGCACATTGCCCAGCGGATGATCGAAGCGCCGCACCAAACCCCGACCTGGCAGGCGCATGCAAAACACAACCGTCAGTATGAAGGACAATACCATTCACACCATCCTCCACCCATGTGATCTCCCGAGGCACCCTTATCGTCGCGGCAGGAGGATCACAGACGTCCAAGCAGCGGAGGAGCTGCATCGCCGAAGCCACCACCCTCGACCTATCAGTTTGCATACCTTGAAATATCCTACCATTCCTTTCACACCAAATGGTCCATAATATAGCAATAAAACGGTTACCCCATGTCTTCCATGCCCATTCACACCAATGCCGATGTAACACCCCGGTTTTTGGTCACCCAGGTCGGGATGTCACCGCCACACCTCCCTAGTAAGACACGGTTTCTCTGGCTTACTAAAGAGATGCAAGGCTAGGTATTTCAGTATTTAAAATATTTAAAACATTTGCCAACGG
>JAOANR010000009.1:28802072-28892187 GCA_030278955.1 Hygrophila difformis | reverse complement strand
ACGACTCTCGAGTCTTGCAATCAAGACACAAACCTAAACCTTCCTTCGAAGCATCGCTGTAAACTTCGAAGTCACCATTCTCTGATGGTAGTGTCAATACGGGTGTGGTTGTGAGTCGTTTCTTCAGCTCTTGAAACGCTGTCTCACAAGCCTCTGTCCACACGTATTTTACTCCCTTCTTCAAGTAGCTGAGTCAAAGGTCGTGCGATTTCGAAAAATCCTTCCCGAACACACAAAACCGTCTATAATACCCGGCTAATCCAATGAAACTCCTTATCTCAGTTTGGCTCTTTGGAGTTGCCCATTCAGTAACGGCAGAAACTTTGCCGGATCCACTGAAACTCCATCAGCGGATACTATGTGTCCTACCTAGAAATGCTACCTCTTCAACCAAAAATCGCATTTGGACAATTTGCCGTATAGTTGATTCTTTCGCAAGGTCCCTAACACTTGGTGCAAGTGCTGGGCGTGCTCCTCCTCGCTTTTCGAGTAGATCAGGATGTCATCAATGAACACCACTACACACTGATCTAACAGCTCTCGAAAACACACTGTTCATGAGGTTCATGAACATTGCTGGAGCATTTGTTAACCCAAAGGATAACACTGAGAACTCGTAGTGGCCATATCGAGTTTGAAACGCCGTCTTCGGAATGTCCTTTCTCGGCGATTCTCAACTGGTGATACCCAGATCGTAAGTCGATTCTTCGAGAATACTGAAGCTCCCTTCAGTTGATCAAATAGATCCTCCAATTCTCGGCAAGGGTACTTATTCTTGATGGTCACTTGGTTTAATTCCTCGATAGTCAATGCAAAGACGTAATCCTGCCGTCCTTTCTTCTTAACAAATAAAACCGATGCTCCCCAGGGGGAAGTACTCGGCCTTATGTACCCTTTTCCTAACAGCTCCTCGAGTTGGTCCTTTAACTCCTTCATTTCCAGTGGTGCCATCAGTACGGAGCTTTTGAGACAGGCTCTATGCCCGGGATGAGATCTATAGTGAACTCAAGATCTCTCTCAGGTGGCATTCCCGGGATGTCTTCAGGAAAAATACATCGGGGTATTCCTTTTTTTCTTACCACTGGTATGCTGTCAAACCTTGTTTTCTCTTCCGCCTCAAGGTTGTGCACGTAGCACGCATATAGGCTCATACCCCTTACGCATCAAGTTAATTAGTTTGAGTGCACTAACGATTTTGTTACTCTTCGTAGGGGGCTGAGAGTAAAAGATAACTCTCTTTCCCCTACTTTTTGACAAGGTGATCTTTTGCTTTTGGCATTCGATCACCGCCTTATACTGGGGATAACCAATCCATCCCCAGTATAATGTCAAAGTCTCTTAAGTTAAATTCTACTAAGTTCGCGAAGAATTCTACGTTCTTTATCACTATAGGAATTTCGTTATATCGTTTAGAGCAAGATACTACTTCTCCAGAAGGCAATTGAATTCCTAAGCTAATTCTCTCGCACTTAGGTAGATCTAACTCAAGCACTATTCTTGATGCTATGATTGAGCAACTAGCTCCAAAATCAAATAAAACTCTAAGGGGTGTATTCAAAACATGAATGTACCTGCCATCACTTCTCCTTGTGCAGGCACGTCGCTTGGTTAACCACATTGAGCCTCCCCATAGGGCGTCCTTGGTTGCCCTGCTGATTCGCATTCGGCACTGCTGATTTTGCTGTTGGTTTTGATTCTGCGGTGGCGGAGGTCGTTGGTTCTGGTTCTGATTCAGCGGCCTAAATTGGTTCTGAGGGGGTCTATACCCTGGTTATTATCTGTTCCGCCCATTTTGGTTCTGAGGTTGTTCCGGCCCCATGGACAAATCTTCTCTCCTTGTTATATCTCGCAATCCTCGTCCGGCAATCCTGACGAATATAACCCATTCGACCACATCGGAAGCAGGCGCCCTGTTGAGGGCATCCCCTCGCCAGATGGGGTCGTCCACATCTTGGGCGGGAGGGTGGTACCGGTTCTTCTTGGTTAAACCTCCTTCCATTGTTGGTTTGATGTGGCCTATTCGGCCCTCCTCGTCGCTCATTTCTGCCCGTATTGTTCTCACTCCTTGTGTCCCGATTCCTCTTGTCTTCGGGTCCCCTGCTGCGCTCCCCACTCACCCTTCTCTTCAGTTGTTGCACTCGCGCTACTGCCACAGCGCGGTCATACACAGCTTTGCAGGTCGGGGGTAGTGTACCCCCGCGATCACTCGCGAACAGACAGGTTCAGCCCCATCTCGAACTTTTGTGCTTTCCCGCATCCGTGGGTACTAGCCTTGGTGCGAACCTTACTAAGCTCCTTGAAACGAGTGTAGTACTCCTGCACAGTATGGCTCCTTGCTTCAGCGACAGGAATTCCTCATACATTGCTGATTTAGTACTCAAGGGATAGAATCGATCCCTGAGCAGTTCCATCATTTCCGCCCATGAATAGGGCTTCGTCATCCTCAGTCAGTTTAGCTTGTGTCACCTGCCTCCAGTTCGTCCGCATCGCCTCCAAGTAGTACGAAGCGACGTGCACACTTTCTCCTTCCGGACATTTGACTGCTCCCAGCAGCTTGTCGAAGGTTCGGATCCACTCCTCCAGTTTAGTTGGATCCTCCTCACCAGCATAGTGGGGCGGCTGGTAAGGATTCACCATTGCCAAGTAGTTGGGGCGAGCCTGAGGCGGAGGTACCGCCGCAGCTTGCCCTTGATTGACTTGCACGTTTCCTAGCGCAATCAAAACCTCTTCTATCATCCGAAAGACGATCGCCCACATTGTTCGGTGCTGGGGGCGTCCTGCGCACTTTGGGGTTGTTCCTCTACAGGTTGAGCCGGTTCCGTGACATTTTGGAGGTGTTTCAGTAGTAGTTATTTTTTTGGGGAGCGGGTTGAGTTCTTCCTCTTCCTCTGGGTGCCATTCTGTTACAAATAGGGTGAATTAGGACTTGTGAAATTAACATATAGTCTAAACAATTTTTATAAATGTGTATGTGTTTGTAATTTCGCACGTGGTGCTCGGTCGAACTAAGAAGCGTCGTACGCTTCTGGGTTTTTACTGTATTTTATTTTATTTTATTCGATTTTTTTTTCTGGTGTCGGACAGGTCTGTCCAGATTTTTTTTTTCGATTTATTATAAATAAATCGGGCATTTTTATTTCCTTAAAAGAAATTTTTAGTATAAGCGAGAAGGTAATACACAAGTAGAAATATTTTCCTAGCAAAATAGTATCTACTATAAATAGAGTCCCTAGCGTCTCTAGACGTCCCCTATGGTGGGGGTAGCGGGGATCCTCCGCCGGGTCTTCCTCCTCCGAGCTTGGCGGCAGTAGATCGTCAAAGAGGGTGTTCAAGTCTTGTCCATGAGCATCGATGTGTTCCTTCAGTATTAGGTTTTGCGTAGTGAGGGTTTGGACTTGGCGTTCGAGTTGGTTTATGTGCGGTGGTGATCCGCCTCTCTTAAGTTGCCCATGTGTTGCAGATTTTGCCTCCAATTGAGTCATACGATTTTTCATTTGTTGTATGGTTTGTTGGGAATCAAGGTGAACGTTCATCATTTTGATCATCAAGTTCATCATATCTTGATAGCCATCTAGCACAAGCAAAAGATCTTAGTTAATATCGCCAAGATTCTATGTTAAACTTCGCCAAGATTCTAAGTTAAAATTCGCCAAGATTCTAAGTTCTTTAAATAAAGGAGATGCAATATGCAAATGCAAATGATGATTTTCCCCAAAAATAATTCATGCACTATATATATTTTTTTTCCATGGGTTTTAAACTAAAAATTCATTTCCATGGAAATAATGCTTAAAACTTTGAAATAATATTTAAAATCCTTGGACCTCTATCTATATTGGGTCAAAATAATTATAATTTGGGCTAAAGATAATTTTGGGCTAGGAAAGTTTAAAATAATAATTTTTGGGCTTCTATAATAATATAAATACTAATGGTTTAAAAATAATAATCAAGTAGTTTAAAATAATAATAATTTATAACTGATAGTTTAAAAATAATAATAGTTCAAAATAATAGTCTAAAAAATAACCGGGCTCTGATACCAACTTGTAACACCCCGGTTTTTTGTCACCCAAGGTCGGGATGTCACCGCCACACCTCCCTAGAAAGACACGGTTTTTCTGGCTTACTAAAGAGATGCAAGGCTAGGTATTTCAGTATTTAAAATATTTAAACATTTGCCAACAGCCCATATAATATAAACTCAAAAATAATAATATCAAAATGCAGCGGAAATAATATTTAAGTATATATCTGCAGCGAAATGTAAATAAGACCGACATGGTCAAAACCGGGTTAAACAGGCCCATTTATTCTATAGTCTAATGCAAGAATTTAAAAATAAAGTTTGCCAAAACATAATTTCCCCATGCATGAAACGTGCTCATATTCATTCCACATACTCTGTAAGGAAAAAGGAAAAAAAAAAAAAATAAACTGTTTGGTCAGCACAACTTGCTGAGTAAGTTAACACATGCATGATCGTCCCCCCATACTTTTTTAGGGTTTAAAAGCCATTATTTTAATATTTACATAAAAACATGAATAATACCATAAGCAACTCAATTTAATTTAACTAACCATCCAATTTGCATAATTCAATTCATGGCCCTGTTTAACAACACATTTCACATCATTTAAAATAAAGACCATAACTAATTTAAATAAAGCATTTAAATAATTAAATTGGACAACGATAAATATTTAATTTAATTTAAATTCCCCATTACATTCCCGATTTTTTAGTTAATTTCAAGTATTTCAACGATTGCATCGCAATCTCGACAAGTTTAGCCGGTAGTCCGGCGGCCGCAACCGTATCCGCCATACCCAGTACCACTCCGGAGCCTCGGGAAATCCATGTGGACATTCTCGAGAGTGTGCCATATATCTCATGCCTTTTTGGCAATATCATATCTCAATTTTCGCGCGGCGGGGTCACCATCGTCCATAAAGGCACGAAGTGAAGCAGTTAGGGGGCACCCTGCAGAGCACTCACCCCTAATTTTAATTTATCAAGTTTGTAAGGGGATTTATTTCAAAAGTTCTGATTTCACTTAATTTATTTAAAAAGAGATTTCGACTCATTTCAACCTTAAAGGCTAATTCCATCGTTTCAACAAGATTTCAAGATTTGACTCCGGGTAAACCGCTGTTTACTCTAAAATTAATTTAAAATCAGATCTAAGTCCAAAAATTCTGAAACTTTACCACTAACTCTGAAACACCCCCCCCCCCCCCCCCCCCTCCGAGATGAACAACTTTCGTGTTTTAACTTTTCCAATCCGAAGTACCGAAATAGGTCAAAAACATCAATTTTCCTAGTAACATTATATCTGTCCGCAATTTCCATGTGCAGCAGTTCAAGTTGATTTTCAAGATCTACCATAGCAAATCAACTCCAAATTTAAACGAAAATTTTACAGAGATCTTCTTTAAGACAATTATCCACAAATTTCATGTTCGGGCTTAAAGATCTAAATCGGCCGAGAACCCCTAGTCAAAAACCGTCACATGTTCAGGCCTAAGTTCTGGCAAGGGAAATTCAAGATTCAAATTTAAGCAGTTCGGATCCGGGTGATTTCAGATACCAAATACATCACGAAAAATTCTGAAAATTTTACAGGAGATAGATCTAAGCCTTAGTGATGTTTTTCGGTGTTTTATGTTTTTCGTTTGGAGATATTAAGGGTTCGAAAAATCATACAAAAGTTTGCTGCGCCGGTAAAAATCCAATGTTGACAGATTTTCGAAATCTTGATTAAGCTTTTAGATTTAAGTGTTTTAATTACTCCCAAAACCATGTAAGTGTCAACTTACAGATTTCCAGTCGTCCGGGGAACGTCGATTTCGGAGGCGTGGCTTCCAGTCCACCGTTTATCTCCTCGGTTCGTCGGGTTCTTCGTTCTATCCGATTCGGGGTGTAGAGAGGAAAGAAACTAAGTTAGAATCCATTTTCGGATTGGGAACGTAAAAGATTGAATGGACCAGAACTTACCATGATGTTGGCGTCCCAAATTTCGTCCGTGACAGTCTCTTGCTCGTTTTTGTGCCTCCGACGACTCCGGATCTAGGGTTTGAAGTATAGAAAGTATGGAAAGTTTGAAAAGGGATTCGGGATCAAGTAGGACGTTTATTTATAGAGGTAAGGACCTAGGGATGTCCAAGGTCTGTCTCTAAGAGTCTTGAGCCGAAAGGAATGCAACCGAAGCCAAAAAATCTGGATTCGGGCGAGTGAATTTCGCAACCGGCGAATCTGTCCGTTGGCGCGGTCGTGGCGCGCCGTTTGGCCTTTCACCGCGCGGCCCATGCCTGGACTTCGGCCTGGGCGGGTCGTGCGATCCATCGTGCCTTTCCTCCTCTCTTTCGGACTTCTGTCCCTCTATGCTCCCGGATTCCGATTTCCGGGCCATCTTCGGGTTCCTATTTCGTATTGTCATTTCCCTCGGATCTAAATTTATGTTTGGGACTCGAGTTTTCGAGTCCATTGGGTGTCGGGTACACGTGTAACAATATATTTATCTTTATTTAATTCCTTTTATTTAATTAAATTCCTTCACTTCCTTTTTAGTTAAATTTCATTTCTCATTTACTTACCTTTGTTTATTTATTTGCTGTATTTATTTATTGTATTTATTTATTTATTGTACTTATTTATTTATTGTATTTATTTTATGTTGGAAATTTCTCGGTATTACAGCCGACAATCCAAAGTATCCACACTATCATAATATGCGTAGGAAAAATCCACACTGCATCCAAACTTGCTCCGCCCAAGTGCAAAGAAATAAGGCATGTCGCCAATCATCAACATATACCCCACAAAGGGAGCACAGTGGAGAAGAAGAGAGGCCTCGAGAATGGCGCAACAGGTTTACATGGCAGGGAGCCATGGCCGAGAATCCACAGGAGCATACCAATTTTCTTTGGGATGGATCGACGCCAAATCCACGCCCAGCCTGCAGGGGATTCACTCTCCGGACATAACCAATTGTAACCCGGAGCGAACACTGTACACACCCTGGATGTCTCACGCCAACTCAACACGTCCAGCGAGCTGTCATGCAAGAACGGCGCTGGAGAATCTTCAATCTTCTTCCGAAGATCAGCGGTCAACCAAGAGTAAATCATGTTCAACTTCCAACGACCATTATCTATAACATCTTGAATGCGTAAATGCAGTCATGAACATCAATGAACGGGACATGAGAGACCATGCAGGAGCGTCCCACCCACCATGGCGAGACCAGAAGAAACATGCCCCGTTGCCAATCCGCACCCCCATAACCACTGCTAAAAGTTTCGCCAACCCTTAATTAAGGTTTTCCGTACTTTCGAGCCGCGGTAGTGGTCTTTAGGCATGACGCCCGGCTCCAGCCCATACTTCTCACGTAAGGCACGCACCCAGAGCTTGTCGGGGCTTAGTTAGAAGCTGCCAAAGTATGGGCTTTCCAAAGAGGGCTAAATTCATCTGACGACATCTCTTGATTCCCAAACCTCCACACCTCCTTGAGCGGGTAACAGTTTCCCAATTAATAAGATGTAGCCCACGCCCCTCAGCACCCCTTCCATATCCATCTACGTATAAGCTTATCAACCTTATTTGCACAACGCGACAGGTAGCATGTGAACTTGCATTGTGTAAATAGGAATGGCATTCAAGACCGCACGTGCTAGAGTAACACGATCTGCCATATTCAAGAGGAAGGAGGACCATGCACTCAACCTGTCTTCAAGCCCCCCCCCCCCCCCCCCCCCCCCCCCCCCCCCCCCGTCTTAACAAGACCATCAAAGTGAGCAATTTTCATCGCCCATGGATGATCGGGAAGCCCGAGATAAGTTTCCAAGTCATCCACAGCCGTGACCCCCAAAACATCCCTCAAGAGAGCTAGTCTGCAAGAGAAGCCGAAGGAGAGCAAAAGGCACATAGATTTCATAGCATTCATTTGCAAACCTGACCGAGATCCAAAGCATGGAAAGAACCGAAGCCATACTGCGAATACTTCTCCGTCAAGAGCAGCACAAAAAATCAAGTCGGTCCAGCGAACATGAGGTGAGAGATTCCCCACTCCCCCGGGACTCAAGCACAGTGGACGCCAGTCACGACGGAAGCCGTAGCATCAATAATAGTGCGAGACAAATTCTCCATTACGATCACAAATAAGTAAGGCGACACTGAGTCTCCCCTGTTGAATGTCGCGCTCCGCCTGAATATGGCCTATAGGAAAGCCATTCCAAAGGAGAGAAAAGCTTGAGGAGTGACACAGGCCATAATAAGCTCCCTACAGCCAACCGGCAAATCAAGTTCCAACAGACACGCCTCTAGAAAGGTCCAGCTAACAGTGTCGAAGGCCTTGGCCAAGTCAATCTTCAAAACCACAGCATTGGCCGATCGGAGGCTTTTCGAGCGAGGCGATGATCTCCTGCAGAAGGATCCAATTGTTGGCCGTGCCCCCGACCCGGTAAGAACGGCCGATTGGTAAGGACCAATAATATCACACATGATAGGGCGCAGCCACCTAACCAGAATTTATGTAATAACTTTCAAGCCACATTACATAATGTTAAAGGTCGATACTGTTTCAGAGTGCGAGGGACATCCACTTTAGGAAAAAGGCAGACATGAGCATGAGCCAACCCTACTGGTATACCACGGGTAGAGAAGGCATCCGAAACTAACTTGACAAGAGAATCCTTCATGATATCCCCAATAAGCTGTATAAAACCTTGCCGGGAAAACCATCCGGGCCCGGAGCAGGACAGCGGCTTCATAGACTTTAAAGCTTGCTCAATCTCCAAGTCCGAGACATCTTCTGTTAAAGGCTCTTTCTTATCCTCCATCAAGGGTGACAGCGGCGGGTAGAGCTTCGCCATCAGGTGATAAGGCCGGCGCGGCAAACATACTAGTAAAGTAATCAATAGCGTGGGTTTGGAGGAGTAGTTGATCCTCTATCCAGTCGCCATTATCCATGAAGAGCCCATAAATCTTGTTAGTTTTCCTCCTCACCTTGGTCTTAGCATGAAAGTATTTTGTATTTCGGTCTCCCACATACACCCATTGTCGCGCGACTTTTGGTGCCACATTAATTCCTCTTGCATGAGGACCTCGGCCACCTCCTGACGGATCTCACCATCCAAGCGCCAAAGCCACGCAGAGTCGACACGAACTAACCTCTTCTCAACACCTAACAGCCTATTCTTTAGTTTCTTTTTCCTTTCCCGAAGGTGCCCAAAAACCTCTTTATTGAAAATTACATATTTATTTGGATATTCTGGAGAACCTGAACAAGATCATCCCTCCTAGCTGCTGGCCGTCACGCACAATGACGCGATATTGGCTATGATCTTTCCACATTGTTTCCCATCTAAAAGGCCGCACCGTCCAAACTCGATCCCTCTCGCCACACACAAGTTTTAAAGGGCAGTGGTCGCTTCCAACCCTCGGCAAATGGATAATCCTCCCATTCTCAAAAATGTTCTCCCAAGAAAAATTAGCCATACCACGATCTAATCGCTTACTTACACGCCGCCCAGCCCCGGCCATGCGAGACTAAGTGAACTCCGGCCCCAATGTACGCATGCTCATTAAACGACATCTATCAAAATGAATCCTGAGATCCTCAGCTCGATTAGCCAGAAAGGCGCCGCCACTCACTTCCCCGACATGAGCAATTTCATTCCAATCCCCCATCACCACCCATGGGGAATCCAGTGCGTCCGCAACCGAGATGAGAGAATCCCAGTTACTCCGCCTCCGCTGATAATTGGGATCCGCATATAGTACAGAAAAGCACCAACTACACAAACCTTTACTAAGCTCCAATGTAATGAGACGCGCCGCGAACATCCCGAACAAGTACATACGGCGCTGCCGAGAGTGTACACAGGACCCAGATACCCCCGCCCATGCCGACCGCCTCCTGAATAAACATATCAGAATATCCCATATGAACAAACTATGGCCTGAGCCGAGAGAACAGACCTCGTGGTTCCGAAACACACAAAATATCAGGCTTATGCTCCCGGAGCAAGTCATTCATCCACCTCTGCGCTGTACGACTCATCATACCACATACATTCCAGGTAATTATAGAAAAGTCCTTCAATTCCATAAAAACTAAATAGATATTGAAACAAAGTCACAAACTGGCACGTACTAGCATCATCAGCATCCTCCCAAATGTCAGAATCCTTGGTATATTCAGCATCGAGTAGAGGACTGAAACGCCCACCTCGGATGCCCCCGCTATTCTTTGTCGCATCGTCTAATTCGACATCACCCTCAGATGAGGTAGCAGAAAGCTGTCGGTTAAGCCTTGGCCGCTTCAAAATCTGGACATGACGAGACCGTCGAGGTTAATAAGAAGTGCCTACCTCCAACGTCTTCATCACCGGCACTACAGCCAATTCCATTGGTTTGGATCCCTCCCCCCCAAATCCAGCAGAGGCTACTGAAGTATTAAGAACGGGAATTTGAACCAGGTCGTCACCCTCGACAACTGCGTTACCTTTCAAAGGATCCCTCTCAGGTTGTGTAGGAAGAGCCTCCTCCTTAGCATCATGAGCCATGTGCATCACCCCCCGCTGACGGCGTGGAGGCCGAGGCCGGCGTCGAACGACCATCCAATCTCCAAACACAGGCTCGCCAGGTTCACTCCTCGTAGTCCCATCCACTGCAGCATCAGGCATCCGAGATTCCTGAACTTTCTCTCCAGAGGGTTCTGGACGTCCCTCTTCATTAGAGCAAGCGGCAGCAGCATGCACACCTGCATCAGCCGCCTGGGGGGGTGGTTCAGTAGGAGAGTTATGTTTGCAATCCCTCTCAAAGTGTCCATAGTGACCACAGTTCGAACAAATTAGATGTAACCCCTCATAAGACACAGGATCCATTTGCCATTGACTCGTACCTTCCCAGTAACAGGACGCGCCAAATAAAGGGCCACACATACACGTGCAAAATGTCCTTTTGATGCCTTACTCGTGCATGCATCCACTTTCGTGACCTCTCCAATACCGGAAGCAATTGCCCAAAGTATATCTTCACGGTATCGATGCATAGGCAACCCATTCAAACGAGCCCAAACTAGGGTTTTATCAACTTGTGTAGTACTAGGGTCGAATTCCCTCGTCCAAGGCATGAGGGCCAGATAATGGTCAAATAGCAACCAAGGACCCCCATTCACTACCTTCTCACGATCAGCCGTTCAGAAAAGCGAACAATATAGCAACCTTGTCCAACGTCGATTAAATCCATAGTACCCGATGGCTTCCACATACGCGTGAGTCGGTCCTTCAGCATCATATAACCAACAGTAGTCCCCAAGAGCTTAATAACCAAAGCCTGTTCCCAATCTCTACCGGCCTCAATGTCCAAATCCTCATCAATAAAAAATTCAGGAAGCGCAGGATTGTTGTCAACAAAACTTTTCCGAACAAGGTTTTTCAGCAAGCAAATCTCGGCGAGGGGTAGCGGCGGAGCTTCAGCAGAATCAGTCTCCATCTTGTCCTGATTCAGAATTTGAGCGAAAGTAGCAGTCTTTCCTCCGGGATCAATGGGCGGCGGCGTTGAGAACATGGGTGGCGGAGGGGAAACCCTACTCATAGCGGCAGTGTTTCACTAAAAACCGCATATGTTCAGCAATAGGATAATTTTTCAAAAGAAGTTTGTTTTCTAAAATCAAAAGTACTTAAAATAAAAAAATGTCTCCTTCAAAATAAGGATAATTCTTGAAGAAAACTAAGAGAACTACCACAATAGCTAAAAAGCAAATTCTGTTCTATGCAATGATCAAAGTACGGTATGAGTTACATGAATGTGGCTATTTAATGACGCCCAAAAATCATGGAGAATGGCCAGCCACATGAGTCCCAAGAGGTAGGGCAAATAGCTCCAAAAATAACCATCTAAAACTACCTACAAGAAACTCCCAACAAAGAGGTTTCCATTATTACACAAATGACTGCCTAGTTTAGAAAGTCAACAATATATTTATACACTAACTTAGGATGTCCTACACTAACCTTGTATTAGTATTAGTAGGGTTAGGTTGCCCTGCTGATTCAGTAGGGACTGATTATTTAAAGTTATGTATATAATGTGCTGGTCTCTATTCGCTTGTATGACAACAAAATTTAAGGAAATGTTGAATGATTTATTGGTTTTTATGGATAGATAATACGAATAATTTATTATATCCATTAATCATGGAACTTTTCTACGTGTGCTGCTGGGTTATTTTGGTAAGAAAGAAAAATATGAGTGTAATAGATATTCTCCAGTGTGGAACCAAATTCTTTTCCCCCATTTCCATTCCTTTCCGTACTAGAGGGAAAAGCCCCATTTTTTGTCTTCATCCTCACCCGTCCGCCACTGCTCGGCCATATCCGTTTGGTGCTAAGTTCAACCGCCGAAACTGTACCTCGGAATATAGTGCTATTGTAGCCGTAGCCGTAAGCCGCAGCCTAGTAACGCGGTCACCCAAACCGGAGCCTGCACCTGTCCAAGTTGCTTCTGAGGGAGGTCGCCGGCCCTCTTCAAGTTCGTCGGAGGTCGGTGATTTTGAAAGGTTAGTTCGCATATTTCAAATACGCCTCTGATATGATTTTTGGTTGTTTTCGCGTGGATTTGTTGATTGTTTTGGTGGCTCGAAGCAATATGTGGCCTGTTACTCACAAGGTCGATTTGGTGGTTGTTGATTTTTTTTAGTTAGTGTTCGAAATTGAAGACATTTACAAGCGTCTTGTTCTGTTAGCGTTTTTAGGGTTGGTTTTCAGCGGGTTTTAGGGGGTCTGAATTTGGGTTTAATTTTACTAAATGGTGGTACAGAATCATTTTGTATAAAAAGTGTTTTGTATGTAGATTGTTTGGTTCCACATTTTTATCTAGTTTCTAATTTTTGAATGAGTTTTTGTTTAACGTCTATAATGTATTGTTGTTTGACTTTGTGGTCTACACCATGGCCAGGTTTTTGTGCTTTATGTGCTGGTTTATTTTGATCATTGTGCTTCTTTTCCTGCAACATAGGTTGGTTACATAATCATACATATTTTAACTTTTATTATGTGATCACTTTTTCCGGGTGCAAATTATGTTTTGCCGGAGACCTTTTTGCCGGAGCTTCCACCAATCTCCAATTAAATCAAGCAAAATAATGAGTAATAATTAAAACACAGAAGACGAGCTAATCGTTATCCCAGTGAATGGACCTTTTTGCCAACATTGATCTGTGATATTCCTTATTACTCATTCATACACATGATAAAAAGAAAAGATAAAATTAAGGGAATATTTTTAGGTATTGTGTAAGTGTTAATCACACAATAATTTAGACACTAATGGTTTGAGATGTGTAATAGATAAAATTAGATGTAATGGGCCTAAGCCTAATACACACATGCAACTTACACAACTCAAGAAAATAAAAATATTTGGAGTTTTAAAATAAAAGGAGATGTCAATGCGGTCTATTAAATTAGATGCGGTATAAACCGCATCTACTAGACCGCATTGAGTATGCATGAGGGATGAAGCATTTCCTTACCCATAATTAATCATTGCAAGGATGCGAAATAAACCTTCTAATGCGGTTTGTCAATTCAATGCGGTATAAACCGCATTGGACAAACCGAATTGATGAGATATTCCCTTACTCAAATTTGGCTAAGGCATTTTCTCCAAAAAGTGAGGTTAATGCGGTTTACACATGCAATGCGGTATAAACCGCATTGGCATAAACCGCATTGGTAGATAGAGAAAATAAACTAAGGCGTGAAGAGTATGGAATGGATACAATGCGGTTTCAAGTAACAATTCAGTTTAATAGGCAATGCGGTATAAACCGCATTGCATATACCGAATTGCAAGAAACTGCATGAAGGAAAATAAACAACACAAACATTTTGTCATGCAATGCGGTCTTCATAGGCAATGCGGTTTAAACCGCATTGCATGGGATTTTCACATAAGTGTATTTTTTTTGTTCACAAGTATGAATGCGGTTTCTAAGCTGAATGCGGTTTATGATAGATGGGATTGACCCCATCACTCATTTCACAACAGTGTCATCTCACAGTCATACTTGTGAATATTTTATGGTTATCCATAATTATACATGCACAGTGGGTAATAGCATGAATTAAACCCTAAAACTACAAACATAAAATTCAAAGGTTAATCTACCTAATACAGTGTAAAAAACACTTAAATTATCTAAGGAAGCATAAATTAAAGATCTAGAACAGGAAATATAAAACAATGCATTAAAACCTATTTCTAACAAATCCTAAATTATCTAAAACCCAAGAACACCTATTTGAAGCTCTAAGGAATAAAAATATAATATACACCCACTAAGATGCATTTATTAAGAATGTAAGTCAACTAGGAACACATTAAATGAAACCTAGTTGAAACAAACATTCATTCTAACAATTTATTGCTAAGGAAAACATTTAAAGAGTGTCAAACACATGAAACAAACCCCATTTCTGGAATTTTCCTTTGTATTGACACTTGAAAGCATAATAAGTAACCCAAAACCATCATTAGATTGAAGGTTGGGTTCATTCTATCTAAAAAGAATATTAAAATGTATGGAAAATGGCTACACTAAAAGGTCGTAACAAGCTTTTAACAACTAATCTATGGTGAAAACATCTAAAACTAAGCTAAAATGCATGGAAAATAAACTAACTAAACTACCTACCTAACCCTTAAGGGGTGAAGAACCTGCAGCTCTTTGTTCTCTTTATCCCCCTTGCTGAAATGTCAAAGTGTGTAAGAAGTTTTTTCAAGTGTTGGTGAGGGTCAACTTTTATACTTCTTTTCAGAACCCTAGCCCATCAGGGCCCATCAACAGTGGCATGCATTCTTCACGTGTTCCACAGCTTTTTGAATTCAATTCGGTCTCCTCATGCAATTCGGTATAGACCGAATTGGGGTATATCAAATTGCATGAGGTCTCTCTCTTTCTTGGTCTTTGGCTGGGATGCGGTTTACCACATGCAATGCGGTATAAACCGCTTTGTGTAAACCGCATTGGCTATTCCGCATTGCATGTCTTGCTACTTGGTTCCTTTTTGGCTTGATGCAATGCAGTTTATATGTGCAATGCAGTATAAACCGCATTGCATAATACCGCATTGAGTACTCATTTTGCTCTGGGTTTCTCCTTTTCTTGAGGTGATGCGGTTTCAAGGTTAATGCGGTATAAACCGCATTGATGAAACCGCATTGGTATTTCGCATTGCCTCTCAGAACTTGGTCATTTTTCTTCCTCTTTGGATGCAATGCGGTATATTTGGGCAATGCGGTATATACCGCATTGCCTAAACCGCATTGATTTTCAACACTTAGCAAAAAATTCAGTTTTGTGGATTTTTATTCTTTTTTCATCTTTTTATTCCTTTTTCTTTTCTTTTTCCTTTTTTTTTCATGTTTTTGAATTTTTCTAACACAAATACAATTAAAATTGCATATTTTTGTGTCTTTCATTACCAGCTTATTATTCTTACAAACTCGCATTAATCTGTCGAATTCAACTGCTTTCTTATTAAAATAAGATGGGATTACGATCAAAATGTCCGTCTCAGACACGGAAATGGATTGGAAATAATGGACAATTTTGGCCATTATCAACATCCTCACATTTAATATTGATCGTCCCCGAGCAGTCAGAGTCAGTGCTCCTAAGATCATGGACTCTGCACATTCAATCCATTTGCGTGGCTTCAAAAATTTCTTTCTTTTTATATTGGGATAAGATAATCAAAATTACAAATATTAAACTCCCTTGATTGCAGTGTTTAATGAAATGATATTTTTCACTTGAGTAGGCATACAAATCAATCATTATTGTTAATTCTTCTTGAATAAATGTTTAGAAAGTTCTCATCAGTTTAGTTCGTGAATTCAAGCATGACATGAACATTGATCAATCAAAACAGAGCATCACATATAGTAGAAACGGAAATTTCACTCACTCTCAAATTTTCTTTTAATCATTAACGCTCATAATCAAATTCAATTAAATTATCCCATAAGCTTGCAATTAGACCAACTCGCCACCCACTCATTTCTTCAAATCAAGATCCCGAGGTCTTATTAAGGGTTGTAAAGGGGCATACGGTTGTAACATCGGTATGGAAGGGAATTATTGGGTTGAGTAGTGACATGAATCCATTCCACCATAACTTGGCATGTTTTTATTTAAAATTTATGATCATCAATATTTCTTTCTTTCTTTTGTTTTTCTTTTCTATTGCATGACATTAGACTATGTCTAATTTGCTTTGTCAATTGCAATTTATTTTTGTTGAATCAGGATCAATATTTTTCTCTTTTTTTTTCTTTTCTTTTTTTTTTGAATCGGTTTTTGAATGCCGACTGATGTTTTCTCTTTGATGATCATAAATTATAATGCCTTAGTAGAATAGGTTCGTGCACACTTGGGTTTAATTTTCTTGGTCTTTTTATATGGCTAGGAAAATATAGTGGTTTCAAAGAAAAATTAAGCTTAAAGGCTCAGATTGGTTAATCCTAAAGGAAAAATATTTTTGGGTTTGGATTTCAAACGAAGACAAAAAATTTGAGTTTTTCTAAGTGCCTCGATCATATGCTCGATTTCGGGAATATGGCATGGTCTTGAACCCCAATTGCAAGTTCTAGTTTCCTTTAATAGAATTGATTTTCACACAATAAAAGAAATGATGAGTAAAAATGACTCGGCTCAAATCTCGCATGGTATGGTTTGATCATGTCATACATTTATTCTTGAACTTTAACCTTTGGTTGGAAACAGACTCCACTTATGTAGTGCATGCTTTCACTAATCCTCATCCGGACATTCCCTGGCGCATTTATGGGCGTTGGAAGGCGGCAAAGGACATCTTGGCGGCGACTATCAACTTCCGTATCTCTCACATCTTCCGGGAAGGGAATGCTGCAGCAGATGTTCTCTCCTCTATTGGTGGTAATCTGACTTGGTACTTGTAACACCCCGGTTTTTGGTCACCCAGGTCGGGATGTCACCGCCACATCTCCCTAGTAAGACACGGTTTCTTCGAGCTTACTAAAGAGATGCAAGGCTAGGTATTGCAATATTTAAAACATTTAAATCATTCAAAACAGCCCATACAATATAATTCGAAAATAATAATATCATAGCGCAGCGGAAATAATATTTAAGTATAGTATTGCAGCGGAAGATGTAAATAGGGCCGACATGGCCAAAACACGGGTTAAACAGGCCCGTTCATAATATAGTCTAATGTACGGATTTAAAAACAGAATAATGTTTCTCCAAAAGATAAGTTCCCATGTATGAAGTGCTCATGTTCACTCTACATATTCTGTAAGAAAAGAAAATAAAAAGAAATGGTTTGGTCAGCACAACTTTCTGAGTAAGTTAACACATGCATGATCGTGGGGTTTAAAAGCCATTAATTTTAATATTTAAATAAAAGCATGATAATAACATAATATTCAATTTAGTCTAATCGACTATCCAATAGCATAATTTATTTCAGAGCTTTATTTAACAACACATCTCACATGAATTAAAATAAAAGCCATAATTTGAATAAAGCGTTTAAGTAATTTAATCGGGCAACAAGCATAATTTAATCTAATTTAATTTAATTTAATATCCCCATTACATCCCAGATTCGGTATTTAAAGTTTCACGATAGCATCGCGATGTCAACAAGTTTAGCCGGTAGCCCGGCGGCCGCAACCGTATCAGCCATACCCAGTACCACTCCGGAGCCTCGGGAAACCCATGTGGATATTCTCGAGAGTGTAGGCTCTATATTTCGCCGTTTAGGCAATATCATATCTCAAGTTTAGCGCGCGGGGTCACCATCCTCCATTAAGGCACGAAGTGAATCGTTAGGGGGCACCCTGCAGAGCACTCACCCCTAATTTTAATTTATCAAGTTTGTAAGGGGATTTAATTTTAAAAATCTGATCTCAATTATATTTATTTAAAAATAATATCTCAACTCATTTCAACCCTAAAGGTTAATTTCATGTTTCAACAAGATTTCAAGATTTGGTTTCCGGTAAACCACAGTTTACTCTAAAATTTGTCTAAAATCAGATTTAATTCTAAAAATTCCAAAATTTCACGACTGACTCAGAAACGTCGAGATCTACAACTTTCGTGTTTTAACTTTTTCAATCCGAGATACCAAAATACGTCAAAAACACTAATTTTCACAAAAGCACAATTCTGTCCGAATTTCAAATGTCACAATTTAAAGATTTCGAATTCTACCATAGCAATTCAACTCCAAATTTGATGAAATTACAGAGACCATCTTAAGACAATTATCTACAACTTTCATATTCCGCCAAAGATCTAAATCGGTCTGGAACCTATGTCAAGAACGTGATCAAGATCGGACCTAAGTTCTGTCAAGAATTTCAAGATCTAGATTCACGCAGTTCGGTTTCGGTTAGTTTTCACATATCAAATCGTCTCTAAAAATTCTGAAAATTTTACAGTAGATAGACCTAAGCCTTAGGAACATTTTTCGGGTTTTAAGTTTTTCTGTTTGAAGTCGTTTTAAGGTTCGGAAAAATTCATCAAAACTGTTGCGTCGGTAGAAAACATAAGTTGGCAGATTTACGATTTCTTGTTAAATCTTTTAGTTTCGAACGTTTTAATTCTTCCCAAAACCACGTAAGAGTTAACTTACAGATTAATCGGAGTCCGGGGTCGTCTATTTCGAAGGCGTGGCTTCCAGTCCACCGTTTGTCCTCTCCGCTCGTCGGGTTCTCCGTTCTAGATCCGATACGGGGTGTAGAGAGAAAAGAAACGAGGTTAGAATCCGTTTTCGGATTGAAACGTGAAAGGATTTATCGGACTAGAGCTTACCACAACGTTGGAGATCTTCCGAATTTTGTCCAAACAGCCGCTGTCTCCGTTTGGTGCCTCCGTTTGGTGCCTCCGTTGACTTCGGGATTTCGACTTTTGTGTATAGAGAGTATCGTAGGGTTTTGAAAAAGAGTTTAGGCTTCCGAGGGGGTTTATTTATAGATATCTAAGTCCTAGGGCGTCCAAAATCTGACCCTAAGGGTCTTGAGTCGAGAGACGTTCAACCGAAAGTCGAAAAATCCGCGTTCGGGCGAGAGATTAACGCAACGGGCGAATCTGTCTCTTGGCGCGAGGTTGGCGCGCCTTTCCCCTTATTAGCGCGCGGACAGCGCGCGACTAGCGCCTGGACTCCGGTCCGGGCGGGTCGTGCGATCCGTCGTGCTTTTCCGCCTCTCTTTCGGGTTTCTATCCCTCTATGCTCTCGGATTCCAATTTCCGGACTCTCTTCGGATTCCTATTTCGTGTCGTTATTTCTTTCGGATCAAATGTTACGTTTCGGTTCGAATTTGTCAAGTTCATTTATATCGGGTTCCAGTGTAACGACTTATTTAACTTTATTTGATTTCTTTTGTTTAATTAAATCTCTTTTAATTAATTTCATTTCTCATTTCTTCTATATTTATTTATTTAATGTATTTACTGATTCCTTTGTTTATTTATTTATTTATTATATTTATTTATTTATTTATTTTATTTATTATATTTATTTATGTTGTAAAATTCTCGGGTATTACAGTCTATCCTCCTTAAGAATCAACTTCGTCCTCGAAGTTGTGTTTTGGCTTTCCTAAGGTCTTTTCTTTATTTTATTATTTTGTGACTGAACTTAGAATTAAGACTTCTAAGCTGCCTACGTACCCTGTGAAGGGATCAAGCCATAACGTAGTTCAAAAGTTTACAAAAATGCACGAAAAATAGGTGGGGTATGACATCCTCTCCCCCTTAAGATTGCAGTTATGTCCCCATAACTGTGTTGGTATCGGTTTGGAACAATGTCGGGTAGCGTTCTCTCATGTCGGATTCTACTTCCCAAGTTGTCGTCTCACTTTCGTGGTTTGACCAAAGAACCTTGATCATTTTGACGGTTTTGTTCCTAGTTACTCGTTCCTTAGTGTCGAGAATACGCACTGGGACTTCTTCATAAGTCAAATCTTCATCGAGCTCAATTATCTCCGGTTGAAGTACATGTGTCGGGTCCGGCACATACTTCTTTAGTTGTGAGACATGGAAGACATTATGAACTCGATCTAATTGTGGCGGTAAAGCCAATCGGTAAGCTAGAGTTCCGACTCGTTCTAGAATTTCGTAAGGTCCTATGTATCGAGGACTTAACTTCCCTCGCTTGCCAAAGCGCATCACCCCCTTCATGGGTGATATCCTTAGCATGACCCTATCTCCCACTTGAAATTCTAGGTCTCTTCGTCTCACGTCGGCATAACTCTTTTGACGGTCTTGTGCGGCTTTCATTTTTCCTTGAATCACTTTGATTTGTTGAGCCATGTCTTCGATAAGTTGTGGTCCCACCACCACGGACTTATCGTTTTCTTCCCAGCTCAACGGGCTTCGGCACTTTCGTCCATACAACGATTCGAATGGTGCCATGCCGATGCTAGCATGGTAGCTATTATTATAGGAAAACTCAATTAAGGGTAAATGAGATTCCCAGTTCCCTTTGAATTCCAACACGCATGCTCTCAGCATGTCTTCTAGTGTTTGGATTGTTCTCTCGGTTTGTCCATCCGTCATGGGGTGGAATACGGTGCTCATTTTGATTTTAGTACCGAGAGCTTTTTGTAACTCCGTCCAGAAATGAGAGACAAACCTACTGTTTCTATCGGAAATGATGTCATGTGGTACTCCATGTCGTCGTACCACATTATCAATGTAGGCTCGGGCCAATTGGTCCATAGTCCACGTGTCTTTCATTGGGATAAATATGGCTGTCTTCGTTAACCTATCCACAATCACCCAAATTTTATTCATGCCTTTAGGTGATTGGGGTAATCCCGAGACAAAGTCCATCGAGATGCTATCCCACTTCCAACTTGGAATCTCTAGTGGTTGCATCAATCCTAAGGGTTTATGTCGCACTGCCCTAACCTTTTGGCAGGTGAGACATTTCGCCACGAAGTTCGCCACTTCCTTCTTCATTCCCGGCCACCAATAGATCTTCTTTAGATCTTTGTATAGCTTGTCACCTCCGGGATGTACGGAATATGGCGTGTTGTGCCCTTCCTCCATCAACCTTTGCTTCAACTCGGCACATTTAAGGGGCACACACCATCTCCCTTTAAAACGGATGCTTCCATCCTCGTGGACAGCAAATCCTATTGCCTTTCCTTCAGCAATATACCCTTTTATCTTTTCGAGTTTCGGTTCGCCTGGTTGGGCGAGTCGAATCTCGTCCAATATTGGAGTTTCTACGATCATGGCATTGATCATTTCTCTCACGGTGCCAGGATGCACAAGTTTTAACTCCAATCTTGCTAACTCCATGTACAATGCCGGCGGAATTACCAACGAGTTTGTCACGTGTTGGGTTTTCCGACTTAGGGCATCGGCTACCACATTCGCCTTCCCTTCGTGGTATGCTATCTCTAAGTCGTAGTCTTTAATAAGTTCCAACCACCTTCGCTGTCTCAAATTCAACTCCTTCTGAGTGAATATATATTTCAAGCTCTTGTGGTCGGTGAACATTCGACACTTCCGCCCATAAAGATAATGTCTCCATATCTTTAGAGCGAAAACGACCGCTGCCAACTCCAGGTCATGTGTCGGATAATTATCCTCGTGAGGTTTTAGTTGGCGTGATGCATACGCTACGACTCTCGAGTCTTGCATCAAAACACAACCTAAACCTTCCTTCGAAGCATCGCTGTAAACTTCGAAGTCACCATTCTCCGATGGTAGTGTTAATACGGGTGTGGTTGTGAGTCGTTTCTTCAGCTCTTGAAACGCCGTCTCACAAGCCTCTGTCCACACGTATTTTACTCCCTTCTTAAGTAGCTGGGTCAAAGGTCGTGCGATTTTAGAAAAATCCTTCACGAACCGTCTATAGTATCCGGCTAAGCCAAGGAAACTCCTTATTTCCGTTGGACTCTTCGGAGTAGCCCACTCCGTCACGGCAGAAACCTTTGCCGGATCCACTGATACTCCATTAGCGGATACTATGTGTCCGAGAAATGCCACTTCTTTCAACCAGAAATCGCATTTCGACAGCTTGCCGTATAGCTGATTTCTTCGCAAGATTTCTAACACTTGATGTAAGTGTTGGGCATGCTCTTCCTCGCTCTTTGAGTAGATCAGGATGTCGTCGATGAACACTACGACGCACTGATCTAACAATTCTCGGAACACGTTGTTCATGAGATTCATGAACATGGCCGGAGCATTTGTTAACCCGAAGGATAACACTGTGAACTCGTAATGGCCATATCGCGTTCGAAACGCCGTCTTCGGAATGTCCTTCTCGGCGATCCTCAATTGATGATACCCAGATCGCAAGTCGATCTTTGAGAATACTGAAGCTCCCTTCAGTTGATCAAACAGATCCTCTATTCTCGGTAGGGGGTATTTATTCTTGATGGTCACTTGGTTTAGTCCTCGGTAATCTATGCAAAGACGTAGTCCTCCGTCTTTCTTCTTGACAAATAAAACCGGTGCTCCCCAAGGGGACGTACACGGCCTTATGTAACCTTTTCCTAACAGTTCCTCGAGTTGTTCCTTTAACTCCTTCATTTCCAGTGGTGCCATCCGGTACGGAGCTTTTGAGACAGGCTCTGTCCCCGGAATGAGATCTATAGTGAATTCAAGATCTCTCTCAGGTGGCATGCCCGGAACGTCCTCAGGGAACACGTCCGGGTATTCTCTTACCACTGGTATGCTATCAACCTTGTTCTCTTCCGCCTCAAGGTTGTGCACATAACACGCATATAGTTCATACCCCTTACGCATCAAGATACCTAGTTTAAGTGCACTAACGATTTTGTTACTCTTCTTAGGGGGCTGAGAGTAAAAGATAACTCTCTTTCCCCTAATTTTTGACAAGGTGATCTTTTGTTTTTGGCATTCGATCACTGCTTTATACTGGGATAACCAATCCATCCCCAGTATGATGTCAAAGTCTCTTAAGTTAAATTCTACTAAGTTCGCGAAGAATTCTACGTTCTTTATCACTATAGGAATTCCGTTATATCGTTTAGAGCAAGATACTACTTCTCCAGATGAGGGTTATGAGTCCTCTAATTAAAATGCTAGCGGCTCCGAAAATATAGGTTAAGAGCTAGACAGAATATAGGGAATTGCTTTCCTTAAAAAGGATTTGAGAATTAATTCTGGAAAATATATGCCCAAAATAACTTGCAGTAATTATCTTGGGGTTAAAACTATGAACACTCTAATTTTCCGCGTGCTATATTTGTACAGCTTGGAGGGAGTTATCATTCATAGAATGTTCCTCAGATTTGAGTAATACAGAGAATCAAACTCCTCGCAATAAAATCTGTTAGGAATGCAGCGAGAATATTTAATTCCCATTTATAAGATAGATGATATATATTTATAGCGAGAAGGTCTGTGGCTTCCTTAAGAAAAGGAACCAACTCTGTTGCTATCTCAGAATGTTCCCTCGCTTTGTTCAATTGAACGAAGCGTGGGTTCTGGAATAACATTTTCGAGAGTTTATGTTAATAGGTTTGTTCCTTGCATCATTCCAATAATGAAATAAAGCAAGGATGAGTTTTGTACGAAGGAAAATACTAAGTTTAAAATATGTTCAGGACGTTCCTCGCGATATTCCTTTATGGGAAACACTGGGAGAAAGATTCCAAAACATTACCTAGATTAGTAAATCCAGAGTTTTTAGTTCTCAAAGATTGTCACGCTATGTTGACCACTGCGTGGGTCTTTAAGAACTTAGTGAAAATTAATTCACTTAACCTTTAAAATTGTTATTCGAAATCGAGATCTAATATAGCTTCAGCGATAGGAATTCCTCGTACATTGCTGATTTAGCACTCAAGGGATAGAATCGATCCCTGAGTAGTTCCATCATTTCTGCCCATGAATAGGGCTCATCATCCTCCGTCAGTTTGGCTTGTGTCGCCTGCCACCAGTCGTCAGCTTCGCCTCCCAAGTAGTATGAGGCGACGTGCACCCTCTCTCCTTCCGGACATTTGACTGCTCCGAGCAGTTTGTCGAAGGTTCGGATCCATTCTTCTAGTTTGGCTGGATCCTCCTTACCAGCATAGTGGGGTGGCTGGTAGGGATTCACCATTGCCAGATAGTTAGGTCGAGCTTGGGGCGGAGGTACCGCCGCAGCTTGGCCCTGGTTGACTTGCGCGTTTCCTAGCGCAATCAAAACCTCCTCTATCGTCCGAAGACGATCGCACACATTTTTTGGTGCGGGGGCGTCCTGCGCACCTTGGGGTTGTTCCTCTACAGGTTGGGCCGGTTCCGTGACATTTGGAGGTATTTCGGTAGGTGTTTCAGTGGTGGTTTGGGGAGCAGGTTGAGTTCTTCCTCTTCCTCTTCCTCTGGATGTCATTAGAGTACAAATAGGGTGGATTAGGACTTGTGAAGCTATAGTTTAAACAATTTCTATAAATATGCATGTGCTTCGTAATTTCGCACGTCGTGCTCGATCGAGCTAAGAAGCGTCGTACGCTTCTGGGTTTTATTTTAATTTGTTTTATTTTATTTCGATTTTTTTTGTACAGACAGGTCTGTCCGTTTTTTTTTCGATTTATTATAAATAAATCGGGCATTTTATTTCCTCAAAAGAAATTTTAGTACAAAAGTAGAAATATTTCCCTAGCAAGATAGTATCTACTAGAAATAGAATTCCTAGCGTCTCAAGACATCCTCCGGTGGGGTAGCAGGATCCTCCTCCGGATCTTCCTCCTCCGAACTCGGCGGCAGTAGCCCGTCAAAGATAGTGTTCAAGTCTTGCCCATGGGCATCGATGTGTTCCTTCAGTATTAAGTTTTGTGTAGTGAGGGTTTGGACTTGGCGTTCGAGTTGGTTTATGCGGTGATGATCCGCCTCTCTCAAGTTGCCCATGTGGTGCAAATTGGCCTCCAATTGAGCCATACGGTACTTCATTTGCTCTATGGTTTGATGAGAATCAAGATGAACGCTCATCATCCTGATCATCAACTGCATCATGTCCTGACTAGCCATCTAGCGCAAGCAAGAGATCTAAGTTAATATTCGCCAAGATTCTTAGTTCAATTCGCCAAGATTCTAAGTTCAATTCGCCAAGATTATAAGTTCAAGTTTGCCAAGATTCTAAGTTCAATTCGCCAAGATTCTAGGTTCATAGAAGAGATGCAATATGCAAATGCAAATGATGATTCCCCCCAAAAATAATTTAATGCACCATATATATATATAATTTTTTTTCCATGGGTTTAAAAATAAAAATTTTCCATGGAAATAATACTTTAAAATTTAAAATAATAGTCAAAATATTAATAATAGTTTAAAATATAATAATGGTTTAAAAATAATAGCTTGAAAATAATAATAATTTAAAAATAATACTTTAAAAATAGCCGGGCTCTGATACCAACTTGTAACACCCCGGTTTTTCGTCACCCAGGTCGGGATGTCACCGCCACATCTCCCTAGTAAGACACGGTTTCTCCGAGCTTACTAAAGAGATGCAAGGCTAGGTATTGCAGTATTTAAAACATTTAAATCATTCAAAACAACCCATACAATATAATTCGAAAATAATAATATCATAGCGCAGCGGAAATAATATTTAAGTATAGTATTGCAGCGGAAGATGTAAATAGGGCCGACATGGCCAAAACACGGGTTAAACAGGCCCGTTCATAATATAGTCTAATGTACGGATTTAAAACAGAATAATGTTTCCCCAAAAGATAAGTTCCCATGTATGAAGTGCTCATGTTCACTCTACATATTCTGTAAGAAAAGAAAATAAAAAGAAATGGTTTGGTCAGCACAACTTGCTGAGTAAGTTAACACATGCATGATCGTGGGGTTTAAAAGCCATTAATTTTAATATTAAAATAAAAGCATGATAATAGCATAATATTCAATTTAGTCTAATCGACTATCCAATAGCATAATTTATTTCAGAGCTTTATTTTACAACACATCTCGCATGAATTAAAATAAAAGCCATAATTTGAATAAAGCGTTTAAGTAATTTAATCGGGCAACAAGCATAATTTAATCTAATTTAATTTAATTTAATATCCCCATTACATCCCAGATTCGGTATTTCAAAGTTTCACGATAGCATCGCGATGTCAACAAGTTTAGCCGGTAGCCCGGTGGCCGCCACCGTATCAGCCATACCCAATACCACTCCGGAGCCTCGGGAAACCCATGTGGATATTCTCGAGAGTGTAGGCTCTATATTTCGCCGTTTAGGCAATATCATATCTCAAGTTTAGCGCGCGGGGTCACCATCGTCTATTAAGGCACGAAGTGAATCGTTAGGGGGCACCCTGCAGAGCACTCACCCCTAATTTTAATTTATCAAGTTTGTAAGGGGATTTAATTTTAAAAATCTGATCTCAATTATATTTATTTAAAAATAATATCTCAACTCATTTCAACCCTAAAGGTTAATTTCATGTTTCAACAAGATTTCAAGATTTGGTTTCCGGTAAACCACAGTTTACTCTAAAATTCGTCTAAAATCAGATTTAATTCCAAAAATTCCAAAATTTCACGACTGACTCAGAAACGTCGACGTGACACCTCATATCAATAAGGGGTTCTCAAAGGTTTAACTTTCGTGTTTTAACTTTTTCAATCCGAGATACCGAAATAGGTCAAAAACACTAATTTTCACAGAAGCACAATTCTGCCCGAATTTCAAATGTCACAGTTTAAAGATTTCGAATTCTACCATAGCAATTCAACTCCAAATTTGATGAAATTTTACGGAGACCATCTTAAGACAATTATCTACAACTTTCATATTCCGCCAAAGATCTAAATCGGTCTGGAACCTATGTCAAGAACGTGATCAAAATCGGACCTAAGTTCTGTCAAGAATTTCAAGATCTAGATTCACGCAGTTCGGTTTCGGTTGGTTTTCACATATCAAATCGTCTCTAAAAATTCTGAAAATTTTACAGTAGATAGATCTAAGCCTTAGGAACGTTTTTCTTGTTTTAAGTTTTCCCGTTTGAAGTCGTTTTAAGGTTCGGAAAAAAATTCATCAAAACTGTTGCGTCGGTAGAAAACATAAGTTGGCAGATTTACGATTTCTTGTTAAATCTTTTAGTTTCGAACGTTTTAATTCTTCCCAAAACCATGTAAGAGTTAACTTACAGATTAATCAGCGTCCGGGGTCGTCTATTTCGAAGGCGTGGCTTCCAGTCAACCGTTTGTCCTCTCCGCTCGTCGGGTTCTCTGTTCTAGATCCGATACGGGGTGTAGAGAGAAAAGAAACGAGGTTAGAATCCGTTTTAGGATTGAAACGTGAAAGGATTTATCGGACTAGAGCTTACCACAACGTTGGAGATCTTCCGGATTTCGTCCAAACAGCCGCTGTCTCCGTTTGGTGCCTCCGTTGACTCCGGGATTTCGACTTTTGTGTATAGAGAGTATCGTAGGGTTTTGAAAAAGAGTTTAGGCTTCCGAGGGGGTTTATTTATAGATATCTAAGTCCTAGGGCATCCAAAATCTGACCCTAAGGGTCTTGAGTCGAGAGACGTTGAACCGAAAGTCGAAAAATCCGCGTTCGGGCGAGAGATTCACGCAACGGGCGAATCTGTCTCTTGGCGCGGGGTTGGCGCGCCTTTCCCCTTATTAGCGCGCGGACAGCGCGCGACTAGCACCTGGACTCCGGTCCGGGCGGGTCGTGCGATCCGTCGTGCTTTTACTCCTCTCTTTCGGGTTTCTATCCCTCTATGCTCTCGGATTCCAATTTCCGGACTCTCTTCGGGTTCCTATTTCGTGTCGTTATTTCTTTCGGATCAAATGTTACGTTTCGGTTCGAATTTGTCAAGTTCATTTATATCGGGTTCCCGTGTAACGACTTATTTAACTTTATTTGATTTCTTTTGTTTAATTAAATCTCTTTTAATTAATTTCATTTCTAATTTCTTCTATATTTATTTATTTAATGTATTTACTGATTCCTTTGTTTATTTATTTATTTATTATATTTATTTATTTATTTATTGTATTTATTATATGTATTTATGCTGTAAAATTCTCGGGTATTACAGTACTCCTCTACCCCCTCGGCTTTGAAGAAGCACCTTTTTCAGGACTTGCACTTTGAGCACTTTAGATTTCACTAGGTTTATGTGATCGTGTACGGTAGTTTTTCACTCCTTTTCTGCCTGGTACTCTTTTTCCCTTTCATGGGTTTTCCCACAGGGTTTTACCATGTTAGGGTTTTAACGAGGCCGGCGGGGAGTCCTTTGGGTGCTTGCCCGGCTACCTTTTTTGGCCTTGGTCACTGGCCTTCCTTTCTTTCTGTAGCGCCATTTGGTGGCTTTTCTTGTATTCTGTTTCCCTTTCTTTTTCCTTTTCATTTTATAATAATATCGCTTATTGGTTATTCAATCAAATTCTCAACATGAAAGTTTGTTTTTCTTTCAAGTGATTATATCATTAAATTTTATAGCTCAAAACCTCAAGAATTTATATCATGCATATTTTTAATTATTTTATCCCAATTTAATAGTTTGAAAATTTCATCATTAGCCTAAATTCAACATGTGAATTTAGGTGACAAATTTATGCTTGTTTTATGCTGGTTATTTAATTGAAAGCAGTAAAAAGACACTGTGAACATGCAAGCATGTTACAGCTTTGTTTTTGGCATGACAATCACTTATTCATCTCGGACTGCCACACATCTTTTTCAAAATATTTTGAGAACTCAAAAAGAAATTCTCTTTGTGGAAAGCAATAAATACATCAATTATAAGAGATTCTTATGCAGTTAATACGAACATGCACGACCACGAAGAATTCCCTTATATGATGTTTACACTGAAGCTTGAATAAAATAACGCATTTAAAGATTCATTCTTCCTTCATTCCTCATCTCCTAGTGGAAGAAGATTCTGTACCAGTAGACAAAGTTTGTCAAGTCATAGAGTAAGCACCAGCCGTCCAGTTCTTACAGGTTTGCTCGCCTCCTTGGGCAGTAGACCCGTTCTTCCTGGTTTCCAAAAAAACTAGGGGTGTCCTGGCTATTCGCCAGCCATGAGAAGGTTTTGGTGACCACATAGACCAGGGTTGATCTGTCGGTTGCCATTTCTCTTATCATCTTTATTTCCTAGAAGAACTTGTCTCTCATCCAGCTTGCTTAACAACATTAGTCCCCGCGCGAAGATTGATGCTTTATGGTTGTCTTCTATCCCTAGTCTTAGCAGCTCGCAAGCTCTCTCCTCATCCCCTCCTGCGAATGCTTGTAGGGCTAGTATGATCTGAAGATTGAAGTTTCCTGCTTCTACGCATGTCTGCAGGAGTTCCTCCTTCTGTCTTCGGATACCTTGTTGCCACATCTTCACGATGGTGGTCTCCAGCTCGCATCGCTTGTAGACAATGGTGAGATTTCCTGCATCCCTAAGTTTTCTGCATGTTTCCTTGACCGTGAACACTTTCTTGATGTCATCCTCTCCTATTCGGGAGAGGATTTCTCCTAGAAGCTCCACCGGCAGGTCCAGCAGTTGGGTTTCTTCATGTGCTTGATTCGGACCCGGGAGGATGATGCCCCTGAAAAGATAGGAAGTAGTAAATCTAGTTTTTATAATTTTCATAAGAATTATTCATAGTGAAAACCAACATCCTCACATTTAGAGTTTTGCTCTAGATGTGAGTTTATTAACTTCTCAACTTGAATTTTAATATAAAGCATAGGTAAATTTTTCTTTTTACAAATTTTGAGAGATTTATTAAAATCAAGAGTTATTAAGAAGAGACAGGGGTCATTGGGCCCCTAAAGTGTTTTTAATGAGCCATTGGGCTCAAAAATTTGGATTTTCTCAACTTTAAACAATCCCGAGGTGATTGTTGAATGTGCAATGGAATGGAATGGAACGCAAATAGAGGAATGTGCAAATGGAGATGTGGTGGGTCGGAACTGCTCAACTTGGACTGTAGGTTTCAAAAATTAAAAGCTCCACAAGATTCAGACATTCCCAACCCTAAAAAGCAGCAAATAGTAATGAACCCATTTTCCCACTCAAACTTGGCCAAAGTAGGGATGCCATCAAGAGATGGTCACATCCCTCCCCTAAAACCGAAAGCATTCATGACCAAAATAAGAGAATAGTAAAGCAACAATAAGCAACATCTAAGCTTTTTACAACTATTTACAAACACTAGAAACAAAATGCCCAACAAAAATCATGAATGGGGGGGGGGGGGGGGGGGGGGGGTTCACGGGGGCAGCTCGAGAATTGGGGGGGAAGAAGAGCTCTTACCCTGGCCTTCTAGCTCTGGATGAGGATGGCGATCCCAGATTCGGGAAAGTTCGGAAAAATCTGGCCATAGTTTCGCGAGAAAGAAGGGTTCGCGAAAGGAGGGAAACGGGGAAAATTTTTCTAAGTATGAAATGCGAAATGAGGGGAAAGAGGGGGAAAAAGTATAAAAAGGGATGTGGGACATTGTGCTTCTTTTCCTGCAACATAGGTTGGTTACATAATCATACATATTTTAACTTTTATTATGTGATCATTTTTTCCGGGTGCAAATTATGTTTATTGTTTCGTCCTGAAGGGGTGATAGTGTTGTACATGTTATGTGCTATTTAAGAGTTCGCAATGTGATGGGGGTGTTAGTGGTCTGTGCTATTTTCATTCTTGGCAGCTGCATATTATGTGTGGTCGTGTCTTGTGATAGTGTTCTACATGTTCAGTGTTGTTTAAGTGTAAACGATGTGCTGGGGGTGTCGAGTGCTCGTGCTAGTTCCATATACCGTTTGATATTGTCATATTTTAAAAATTGCTAGTTGCATTGATGTTGTCCCATTTTGTTTGTTTGTGACTTTCAGGTTGCATATTTCCTACAAGACTCAGCCTACAGACAATGATGATGATTTTGTTGAGCCACCTCAACAGAATCCGTAGAGGAACATGTCAACTCCACGTATCGTTCACCTAAGGAGAAGCGTCACCGCAAGCTGTTTAGAGTTTATTGTCACCATCCTACGACAACCCTGAATTCCCGCAAAGGTGGGCTAATTTGACGAGTGTCGAGAAGAAGCCCGTGAAGTGGGTTTTCACAAAGAAAAAAAATCTCAAAAAATATATATGTGCCGGGGTATTTCGACATGTGATGTATTAACAGGATGATGTGTTACTATATATGAGGATGACCGGGATTTAATTTTTTTGGTTCTTTTAACCCTGGCTGTTTAGATTGGTCGTGTGCTGTTCTTAGCTATGATGGGATATATTTCATATGGGTGGTTCATTTCTCTAAACATGTCGCATTTCATGCATGTGCTGTGCTGCAGGCATCCTTTTTCGATTATTCAATTGCTGATTCATTGTACTGGTTGTGCTACTTTTAAAGTATACTATGTGTTAGCCCTGCTTAGTGCCTTGTTTTTTACATTTCCCTAAATGCAACTAATATCTCTGATTTTTCCCAACTCAAAGTTGTGCTGGTGTGGTTCAGAATATATGTTGTTTTATTGTCGATGATGTGCTGGTGTCGTTCAGAATGTATGATGTTTTATTGTTGATGATGTGCTGGTGCGGCTCAGAGTTCTTCTTTTGCTTGTGTTATTCATGTCGGCTTGAAGCATTTATTTGCCTTACTCACATATGCGTGTCGACGACGTGCCGGTGCAGTAGCGCATGAACAAATATATATTAGCAGGTCCGTCATGTATTACTAGCATGCCATACAAGAAACTCACACCACATGCATGACAACAATAAATTGCACCATTCAATCAACGGTCTGTATTCAAAAAACAAGAACACATCTATAGTCACTCACCCTAAGCAATATTTTTCACATAAATAATTCCACAGGGTGCATGTGTTGCTTGAAACCATTTACACATAAAATACATAAAATAATGTAGTGTGTATTTGCGTCCCATTTACTCATAATATGGTAGCTATTAATCTTTCCTATTAAATGGTTGCCCATCATGGAAACTGTATATTATGCTACCCTAATTATCAGTTTCACATAAATGGAAGGGTTTTGCACTCCCTCCATCGTTAGCACGTAATGGCTTGACTACTAGAATATGCAGCGCCTGCTGAATTAATATCATTCAGCAGGCTAACTGAACCGGTATTAGTATGTAACATCATACATGTACACCTTGTATTAGATACGGTTAGAACACCGTTGAGGTAGTTTTTAACCGTGTCATAAAAATCATGGTATACATATCTTAAAACGGGAACAACATATGCAGCTATGATGCCAGAACCTCCAAAAATGATGGTAAGATAAAAAAAAAAAAAAAAATGATGTATGCCTCTGAAAAAATGATGTGTAGTGATATGATGCCAGATCCCAAAAAATGATGGTAAGATGTGGAATGATGTCTGCGTCTAGAAAATGATGAATTATGACAATCAAATAAAAACATCATTTATTTATATGTACACATCATTATGTACACACATTACATACATGCAATTGTTGTGTCAGTATAGCAACCGGATTGTCTTAAAACTTGTTTGTTAATGTCTTTTTCTTCTTCCCATTTTTTTTTTGTCTATTCTTCTAACTTGATGGAAATGAAGATCTTTGAATGTCTTGTTGACGTTTAACCCAGAAAAGTTGGACCCTACCATCTCTTAAGTTCTTAAATTGCTTCCAAATATTTACTCGCTTTGTATAGTATTATTTGTAGCTTTTGCATAGTTGACACTATTCATAATTTTAACTACAGTGAAGTGATATGCTGTTGGAAAGTCTAATAATGTGGTTGTAAAATATCAAAATTTTCATAATTTTTACTGGTATACAATTTGACTTATTAATAAATAAATATGTATTTTTTTGGTAAACTACCAGATATCTCCGGGCCACATTGGACCTAAAACTAATCCATCGATGATCTGCATGGGCAATGAAGGGCGCATATTCCAAAGCAGTTTTTTGCATACACAAGGCTCGAACCGGATACCTTGCTTAAGCGACTAAAACCCCAATCCACTCAAGCCAACTGTTGTGGTATAAATAAATACTTCCTCTGTTTTTTATTATTTGCTACGGACCCACATTTCACGCAGTCCAATGCACATGTTAAATCATTAATAACTCAAGTTCGGTACGAGTAAAAATTCTAAAAGTTTGATATTTAAAAACTATACGATGAGACGAATCTAACAAGATCGCAATTGACTATATTTTAACTTTTGTAACTATGATAAAACTTTAAGTGAAAGTATGTGTGTGAACAATAGCAACTTATCCAATATTGTAAGAACGGAGGAAGTATGTATTTTGAGTTGGGTTAAAAGCAGAAAATGGGCAAATATTAAAGAGTTAAATATTTTTTTAGGCCATCAATAGGTATGTAATTCACTTTTGGGCCACGAAAGATTGAATTATGAAATTGAGCCACCAACAAGCATTCAGGCCGAATTTAAAGCTAATTTGACCAATATCACATAAAATCGGGCCGCGTGCAACCCATTCACCACGCGATGCCCTAAAAGCGAAAATTGTCTCCTTTTGGTGACCTGTTTTAATTGTTTGATAATTAAAATAAATATTATTCCATCATTCCATTATTTATGCTTCACTTTCATTTTTCTGTCTATTTCAATATTTTTGTCTCATTTTCATTATAGTAAATACTCCCTCCGTCCTAGTTTCATTGTCTTGTCTCAATTTTTGTCACTGTTAATTATTTAACTTTGACTTAATGTTATTACAGGTATATATTAGAAAGAAATAATCGAGTTGGGTCTTGTTAGAATTGTAAACTCATGTATTTTAGAATATATATTTTATATAATTTTTTTTACATATTTTGAGACGGAAGGAGTAATTAAATATTAATCACTAAACCTACCTTAAGTCCTCCTAACCTATAGGTTGGGAGTTCGATTCCCCACTCGGCCTCTTATCCCTCCCCTTTGTCCCTTTGTAATTTGTGTGACATGGGCTTCCGCCACCCATTTCTTAGCCTGTGTAGGCTGTTTTACAAAAAAGAAAAAATCATCAAACCTACTGCATCACATCAATAAATTAGAATTTCAAATTGGTGACAATTAATAAATTCCAACCAACGACCATACATCACACATAACTAAATTAATTAAACATTCATATTTAATATAATTATATCACATAAATTTCTAGTTTACTCCGACAATAAATACTAATATACACTACATTAAATAGGTCTATCACCACATAAAATACCGTGGTTAAAATACCATGATGTGAAAGAAACATTCATTAAAATAAATAATAAAAATAAAAATAAAACAAATATATATTATAAAAATATTAAGAAATAACAAAATAATAAGTAGAATTAATTTTATTAATAATAACATCAAGAATTAATTAAAGTATCTAACCTAAAATAAAAAATTAAACAATTAAATCTAAAAAATAAATTAAATTTTGACGGACAAAACATATTGTGACGGATAATAAAAGGAAAGTGAGACATAAATAAACAGATGGATGAAGTATTATTTAATTTAATTTTTAAAATATAGAAAATAAAATATAAAACCTAAAATAGGCCATCAAAAGGTGACCATTGCAACTTTTTAGGCCAACACGTGAGAGTGTGTGGTGAGTGGCACACACACGGCCCGTTGAGACGTTGACTTGGTCAATTTGGCCTAAAAAACCAGCCCAAATTCTTGATGGTAGTTTAATTTCATAATTCAATCTTTTGTGACCAAAAAGTGAATTACATGCTTATTGATGGCCTAAAATGGTATTTAACTCAATATTACAATACAGTGGTAATATTTTGACCTCTTCCTTGTGATAAGGGGCGGACTTACATAGGGGCCTATGGCCAGGCTCCACCATTTATTTTTTTATTTACCTATATATTTTTTTATTTTTTTGATTTTATATATACCTCTATATAATTATATATATTAGATTAGATATAACTATTTCATTTTTATTTTTTTCCTTCTCCAATTAAAGTTCAAGTCCATAATTTTTCAGATTTTCTCTAAGCTCCTATAAATCTCTAATTGTAAATTTTTTCCACTTCTCAAAATTGTCAACTAGCAAAATTGTTTATTCATTTAAGATTACTATGTTTTATTATAAAAATGAGGTCATTATAATATCTTAAAATGTCAATTACTCTATAAAACATATACTATATAACACTATAATGAAAAATTTAAAACATAAGAAAAACTTAATAATTTTTTTTATTTTTAATTAATTCATACACTCAAAATATTGTCTAAATGGCAAAACGTATCCAACACCTAAGTAATTCTCTAGAAAAGAGTAAAAAAATTTAAAACAAAATATTACAATTAAACTCTTTGCAGAGAAAAGTCGATTTTGGAGTTTAGGGTGTACTGCGCTACTGCAGGTTCGAAATATCAAAAGAAAAATTAAGGAATATGAAAAATTATTTAAAAAATTAATAATCAAATAAATTTAAAAATATGAGGCCTTAAAAAAAATTGAAAATCAAACATGGATTGTACAATGTAGTACTCCTTCCGTTTTCAAAATATTGAAACGGACCAACAATACACGCAGTCCAATACACATTTTAAATCATTAATAACTCAATTTCGGTACAAGTAAAAAATTGTAAAAGTTCGATATTTAAAAACTACTCGACGAGACGAATCTAACAAGATCTCACTTGGCTATATTTTAACTTGTATAATTATGATAAAACTTTAAGTCAAAGTGCGTGTGTGAATAGTATCAAATTTCCAAACGTTTCAACTATTTTGAAACGGTGGGAGTATTAGCCAGTTATGTCCGCCTCTGCTTATGATTGGGCCATCTAGATATGCTAGTTGAGACACGACGTTCATGTCATAAACTCCAAGACTGATAGGTTCACTACAAGAATTTTTTTTCATTTAGCTACTGAATTTGGTACATGATTCACAAACCATTTTGCTCTAATAGTAGTGAGAATATACAGAAATTACACAAGGTTAGGTGATCGTATAGACAAAAGCCGGCTGAGTATTTGAATACGAAACCATTAGGAGTGCGTTCTACTGTTGAGCGTAAAATTTGCAGAGGTTTGGAGACCTCTTTTGATTGATAGTTTCAGAAGAGATTACAGAAGAAGATTACAGGAATGTAAACAAAAGCGGTAAAATTGCAGAATGAAACAACGAAACGAAACTTGCAGAAAAGAACATAAATTGCAGAAAGTGAATTTTTGTCTGTCGAGTTGAAGGAGCTTTCCAAATGAACATCCCTTTGGCTTTTATAGGCAGAAAACCCTCAACCGTCAGATACCCACGACCTCTCCTAGGACACCTGTCGTCACGCCATCTCTCCTGCTGGTAGAGACCTTCAACCGTCAGACACCTGTCTCCACGCTGGTTCTCCACATAAACCTCCCTTCCATTCTCTTCGTAACTCCTGGGCCTACATAATACGAGAAACGGGGCGCCGCCACTTTTGATGGCCTCCCAGGTTAGTGTCTTGCTCACTTTTGCTAGTTATGTTATATTCGAGTCATATGCCTCGCAATATTAGTCTCACTTCTATAGGCTCACTTTGAATAGGAATAGGCTCACTTCAATAGGCTCACTTCGATAGGCTCACTTGAATAGGAATAAGCTCCCTTTAGTAGGCTCACTTCAATAGGCTCACTTGAATAGGAATAGGCTCACTTCAATAGGCTCACTTCAATAGGCTCACTTTGATAGGCTCACCTGAATAGGAATAGGCTCACTTCAATAGGCTCACTTCAGTACTTTTATTCAGTGGGACTCACCATCTACACAACTTGCTTTAGCTGCAAGCTAAAACTGTTGGAAGCTATAGATTTGGATAGAAACTGGAATTTTCAATTTGATATAAAGTATTTTCTAGAAGTAGTTGAGGTTTTCAAGACATTAAAAATTAATTAAATTGAAAAATAGCTTTGAAGTTCCGAAAGCACTACCAAGTTTGGCTTTTGTTTGCAAAACTTCTTTTTATAACTTCAGCTAGACTTGCCCAACTTTCACAAACTGCCGGTTCCAGTTGAGAACTGATGGTTCCCAAAGTGGTGGGTCCCCATCGGTTAAAAAACAGGCATTGTAATTCCAATTAAACCGTTTTTTTAAAAAAACAAATTATTTTCTATTATTTTTTATTATTTTTTATACCATATCTATTTTTATACTACCATCCTAAAACCACCCGAAATTTAAAGCCAGCGTTTTAGGCCCCTGTTATTTAACGAAAGAATATAAAAAATTTTAAAGCGCAACCGTTCACTACAAGAAATTGCGGGATTTTCAACCGGAATTTCCGACCGACAGGATGCGGTCGCATCACCGACCGCAATCCGCGGTCGGAAATTTATCTCTGTTTTGCATTAGGCGGTACTTTGTCGACTGTATTACCGACCGCAACCAAGTTGGTCGGTATTACCGACCGAATTACCGACCGCAAGTGCGGTCGGAAGTTTTTTCCCAATTTTTTTAATTTTTTATGAAAAATATAATTTAGCAACCGACTTACCGACCGAAAATTCTGTCGCCACAATTACCGACCGATTTACCGACCGAAATTTGGGATCGCTAAATTTTTTCCCCATTATTTTATTTTTGAATTTTCTAGTTTGTTTTATTGAATTTTTTGAATATAATTTAATTTTTAAATCTTTTATCAAAATAATTAAGTAGCTTTTATAATTATTTATTTTAATTTTTAATTAAAATTTTCTTTTAATTAATTTATTTTATTTTTATTTTATGTTATGATTTAATTATTGAATTGTATTTTAATGTAATTAATTAATTTTAATTTAATAAATATCTATTTCATTTTTATTTTATTTGGGATTTTTATTATTTATAAAAATTTGTTTGATTTAATTTATGAATTCTTTAAATTTTAATTAATATAATTTTAATTTTTTTTTATTTTGTTTCAATTTAGTTAATTTACAAATTTATATTTGTATATGTATATATATATACTAGAACTCGTTGGTGGCGCGCACTACGTTGCGCGTACGTGAGGGAAAAATATTATGAAAAACTATAATAACACACTGAAAGTTGAACTGAAAGCAAAAAAAAAAAAAATAAAATAAAAATTAAGATCTAGCAAATTTGCAACCACAAAATAGAATGAAATACAGAATTGATATAAAGATGGAGAGCTGTTGAACCATTCAATCATCATAATAAAGCTTTTCTAATTGACTATCTTGTAAATGGGTACAGTCTCATGTATTCTGTTGTAAATGTAGCAAAGCATGATTTTTAACCGCTTAATGAAGTACAGTGTATATTAAATGATAGTAAAATATTTCCTAAATCTGCAAACAGCCCAAGGAATTTGCACGTAAATATTCTATAATATATTAATAAAAGAAGCAGAATTCTAGTGATAACTCTTCCACAAACATTGAAATATCACCAAGCATTAAAGAAATTTAAAAGCTAAAACTAAAAGAAACGGGGGGGGGGGGTGGGGGGGTTGAATTTGTTGAAGTAACATTTGTTTAAAAGCATTGAACAGGAGGTGATATAGGATCAAGCCTAAAATCTGGTTAATGAGATGATAAATTCAAGCCAACCTGTATCACCTTGATAGGAAGAAATATAATTCTGCAAATTCAACCATGGTTTCCTTCAATCTTCCTGAATCAGAAATCAAGAGATTCAAATAAGAGGTATATTTCTTTTTGATAAGCAAATAAGAGGTATATTTGGAAATAGCTATTAAAATAGCATACAAATAAATAGAATACTTTCAATTAATGTAATAGAAAACTTTAAAACTAATACATAATGAAAATGTGTTCAATACTAAGAAAACCATAAGTAGCTACCTGATAAAGGCCTCCACAGTTCCAATCTTCAGTTATAAGCTGATTAAGAACAAGGTAAATCTCAATACTCTTTTCCAGAAGTGTATGGATGAACAATAATTGCATTTAGCATTGTGCCAATAATTGAATGAAGTTTCAGAGATTTTACATTATTGTCTAACAAGAATCTGATGATAATAAATTCAAGACATGAAGAAAGGGAATTGAATAGAAATCACAGCAAAAATGAAATCGTCACTTAAGATAAGCAAAATTATCTCTCCCCCTGCATTCAAAGTATGAAGCAAATAACAAGAGAATTGAATTTGTTGAAGTAACTATTTTCAGTTTTGCTCATTTCCGGTCTCCCCTTTATTTTAATTCATTGAAATAGTGGAGTATTCAATTCTTGAGTTAGTGAACATGTTACACTGAACCAATGCCAGGACAGGCCTTCCTAGATATGTAAATATCATTCCAGCTGTCACGTTTTAGGTATGGTATGGCAAATCATTACCCGTTGAAAGGCTTAGATCGATGAAATTGTTTTCATCTCCATTCAGTGAATCAAGGCAAATAGCATGTACTATGTACACTTCCATTCAAAGGGCCAAAAGAAACAACCTGCACAATAAGATATGATAGAAAATGAATTATGATTCTAATAATTGCACACGTTAGTTCTGAAACGTCAAAAGATGTAGCCATGGTCTGAAGCAACATAAATAAATTGTCATTGTGAGATTTCTATAGATGAAATGAGCTTTAAACAGAAGGAAGGAACAGAAGTATCCTGGGCATTTGGACAAACACATTGAGGGCTATTCAAGACCTGTAGTAAGCGTGGAGTGCGCAAATTGTTACCCAGACAAATACCAAGAAATCAACATGTTTAACTTTTTGGAGATGGAGGCTTTCAGTTCCCTCAAAATCAATAAAACCAGAATCAAAGCTCCACAATATGTTTCATTAATAGAACAATCAAAATCAGAATTAAAAGCCGTAGATCTGCAACACCGAAATAAAGATTTGAGGGTATCACTAACACAAACATCAAAATCATATTCAGACACTATATGTTAGGTCAAAATTTCAAAGCCCAGTAACCACAGGCATGTGTGTCAAAGTGTTACCTGAAACAAATACAAAAGGGGAATCAAAAGGAAGAGAAGAACAAAAGGGACAAAGAATTAGAAAACAAATTAATAAAAATACAGCAACCCAAAAGCAAAGGAAAATAGCTAACACATACCAATTAAATTAATTGAAATATTTTTTAAATCAGAATGCATAGGTATAGTTAACACAGACAGACACAGAACAGAAGACATTGTGCGAACTAATTACGGGGGTTACTTGATATATATACAATGCACGACCCACAGTTTGAGTTGAAAACCAAAACAAACAAACAGAAGTGTTCAACATACCAAGTGGAATTCCTTAAAGAGTTTTATGAAATCGAAGTTATAAGAAAGTATGGCACTGATGGCTTCTGTCATCCATCCCCTAATTACTGGAATGAACTCATTTGGATCGATTCTACAGTCGTGACTGGTGTCAAAATCCTTCAGCACTTTATCCACAGCAGGCAAGCTCGCAGAGCAAAATATACCTGTCACTTCTGCAAAATAACCCAATCACCAGAACAAAATACAGAATGAAGCCCATCACCACAAACTCAGTTCCAAAAATTATAGCCATAAATAGTGTAAGACCGCAAATGAAATCTTTAAACCTATAAACAAAAACTAAAGAAATATACGTTTTCTAATTTCAAAACAATAGAAGACCTAAATGAAAAAACTGAACATAAGTAAAGAATAAGATAATTAAAGGAAAGCAATTCCAAAAAAAAAAGGCACGCAGTGTGAATCCTAAAAAATAAGCTTAGGTGGTTTGGAATGAAAATCTAGGCTTTTATCTATTGAAGGTAAGACTATGAACAACAAATATACATGAGTGAGTTTAAATTAAATCTACTTAAAAAATTTTTCTTGAGCTTCTTAGCATGATCCAAACATCTTGAGATATGAAATCCTCCAGAACCAAACAATGGATCTGACATATACAAATATGCACAGGAAAATTTGAAGATGCACAGGAAAATAAGAATGAATATCTGAAGCAATCCACCAAGAACAGCAACAGGCAACAGCACCCACAACTTTAACCTGCATTACTACTTATATTAGTATACCTTTTAAAGCTGCATTACAACTTATGTATTAGTATATTCTAGAGAAAAAAGGAAGGCTTGACATCCATCAGCTACTCAATATAAGAGCTAATTAATGAATTGAATCATGACTATATAAGCAGCTACTCTGATATTAAAAGATTCCATATAGATGAAATCGTGGAAGCAGACCTTGGATTTCATTGGACCATGCAGCTAAGCTTGCTAACGCGTCAGCTCTTACATTGAATCCCCTTTCAGCATGGTTTGCTAACGCGTCAGCTCTTACATTGAATCCCCTTTGAGCATGGTTTGATCTTCTCTGTGAGATGCTTGTCCCTTTCAGGATATGGGACCTGGCGTTTTACGAAATAAGCACATTATTTATAGCAATAAAATAAAATGTTACGAAATACTTGACCCCAAAATTCCTTATAGCCTCAAAATTTTGAAAGCCACCCAATTTTTGTCCCCAGAATAAAATCTTCAAAGATCCTTAGAATTTGCAAAAATAAGAAGATAATGTAGAGCGAACGAGAGGAGGGAGCTTGTCTTACCTTCAAAAAAACCTTTCAGCAGTGAAAATAGTAAGGCATGTTGCACCACCCTTAAGCTTTAGCAATTTCATCCTATCATGACAACCATGGACAGATTATCATTGCTATATTATTTAAGAAAGTGCTTTGATGGATAACTGAACAAAGTTTTACAGGAGCATGTCATTGGCATCTTAATTAGATAGAAAAATTGAAAGCCCTTACATAGTAAGCACAATAACTTGAAGCGACAACAAAGAGTAATCTAGAACAACCATCTGAATGGGGTATTTCGCCGAACACTATGCATAGTTAAGAAGACAACAATGTACAAAAGTTCGATTCCACATTCCAAACCAGCCACTAACCGCAATGTAGTGTCAATAACAAGATAATCGCAACTATCAACCAAGATGCAATTATGAAATGTGCAATAATGGAATCATTTTCAGAATATGAAAAATACAATACTACGTATTACACAAACAATAATTGAGCAGAGAATCAAAATAAAACCTACATATGTAAATCCAGTAGCAACTCTCAAAGGTCACTGAGGTGTCCATTGTGGCATCAATGCCAGATCCGTCTAAGAATTTACGTTCACAAATATGCCATACTTGGGAATCTGTAAAACTTTCATGTTATACAACCACAACGCACTTTATTATTATTATATAATAATAATAATAATAATAATAATAATAATTTTAAAAAAAATCATCGCTTACAAAAATGAGATCTTCATCTCCCTACAGGAAAAGTATCTAAATGAGAAAAAAAATCTAATATAAAGTAGAGCTAAATATTTGCAGGACATCAAACACATCAAACACATCAAATATAGAAATTTCCATTTTGAAAAATAAATAAAAACAAATAAAAAGTTCTCATAACTTGAAAGTGGAAAAACAGCTCAAATAATATCGAAGAAACCATTATGCACTTATGTAGCAAAGCAGCAGTGTATCATGATACTACACCACAGACAGCACCCTTTCCATGGAATAAATTAAAAGTCTTACCTGTCCAAATTCCACTACTTTGTCCAAACCAACAAACCCGCGAGCTGCAATAATATTAGAAAAACTAAATCCAGCAAATAAATGTCACTAGAGGAAGATTCTAAGAACTGAAAACAAATTCACCAGGTGCCACATAAAGAGGATAACCTGGTGTTAGTCAATATAAATTCGATTTAATTGATATCCGACATGCTTAAAGTGGTGTGGCAAATTCTAGAACTTTTATGAGAATTTAATTTGGTCTCAGTAATCAGAACTTACTCTCCACATTGTAAATTGTTCAAAAAGAACTCAAAACAATTTTACTCATTCCTCAGTACCAGCGATTCTAATCTCACAGACTGTAAACTCTCAATTCCGAAGCTGTTAATCGGGGCCTTAAATGAAATTCTCACCCGAGCAATGTCCGCAACAGTCCGCCGGGGATTCACTTGCCTCACTGACAACTGATAATCCTGAATGAACAAATTGAAAAGGTTAATAAAATACAACCGTCGGATGCAGGTTTCATTGAGTACGAAATCGATGAGCATTCACGCACAAAATTAAACAATAAATCAATACCTTGAGAAGTTCGAGCGTGTCCGTCGCCATCCGACCTTTACTCGGCAACTTTAACCAAACTTCATTCGGTTCGGACGGCCTACTGTCCACATTTACAGTCACCACAGTAGCCCGCGACGCCACCGAGCAACACGAAACCGCGAAGGTGAGGCCTGCGGGGTAAAAGAACCCTAGGAGATCGAAAACCATAAATTCAAAATGAAATTAACCCGGAGAGTAATCCTTACCCGCAAATTGAAGAGCCCTTGCAGCGACCTTGGCCAGGGACCAACGGCGGCGGCAACAATCGAGTGGAACCCACGGAGTGCGCGCGGTGAGACGCCGACACGAACAGCGGCGGCGATGCAAAGAGCGCAGCGGCAACATCGTCAGGCACAAACACGGGAGGGTTTCAGCCTCACGCAGAAGCTGCAAATGGAAGGGATGGTCTGCGGCGCACTGCGCCTTGCCATTCGCTCATTCACTCTTTCTCCACAAGCGGCGGCGGCGCAACCGGGGGGAGGGGGAGGGGCCAACACAGAATGAAGGTGAACACAGGGGCGGCGCGACGAGTGGCGGGCGATCGGGTGGTGCGCAGGAAGGGAAACGATCCTGGACGAAATGAGACAGGCCGAGCGAATACCGATCCAAAGCTGCGGAAGCGGAGGGAAACTGTAAGAAGAGGAATACGATGACTGAGCAATTCTGAGAGATGAAGTTAGATGAGGGCATGGGCTCCGATTTGAATACCGGATCGGGTCATCGACATATGGGCCGAGTGAATAGTCCTATTCATAACAAGCTACTATTCATCACAAAGTCACATATATATATATATTAGATATATAAATTCATATATATTATATATAAAGAGTTACTCATAATGACATGAAATGCATTGTGTCCCAATAGTACGCGCGCGCGGGGAAAATCTTCCCACCAGGCTTCGAGCTCTCTCTTCATCATCTTCCAAAATATATTTGTGAGGGTTGTAATATATGACACATGGAGTGATACCATTTGTGGGATGGGTAGCTAGCCACGTTGGTTGAGGGCGAAGGTTGGTGGGGTTGAGGGATTGAGTTCAAGCCCTCCTAAGACATTCTTTTTTCATAAAAGAGAATTACCGACCGCAATTTGCGGTCGGTAATTCGGTCGGTAACCATATCCGGAACCTTTTGGGACTAGATAGTACCGACCGCAATTGCGGTCGGTAATTTTGCCGACTCACGTGCGGTCGGCAGGGTCCCGACGGCAAGATTTTTTGGTCGGCAGAAAATTCCATACCAACATATTACCGACCGACTTTTGCGGTCGGTAAAGACCGAAACGACCCGTAAAAGAGGGTTACCAACCGCATTTTTCGGTCGGTAATCCGTTTTTTTCTTGTAGTGGTTGGTCATCCAGAGGTTTGCTTGGGAGTTTTCCCAAACTCGAACCAGAATTGGCTAGGCTGATTCCAGTCACGATTTAAGCAGTTCCATTTTTTAAAAAAAAAAAAAAACCAGAATCGGATAAAACCACTATGGAATCGTTATTTGGAATTGACGTTTAGTCTTTTTCGGTATGTCTAGCTACAATTTTCAAAAGATTGTGTAAAAAAATGAAACTTTTTGTTTTTGTAGAGAAACTAAAGCCCCAAAGCTCCCAAAAGCTGTATACAGAACATGCCTTAGATTGGAAGTGGATAATTTGTTTAAAAGGCCAAACTCTTATCCCCACTCTTATCCCCACATATTAATATTATTATGTTCATTCTTTTTTTGTTTTTAATATTTTTTTCTCCCTTTTATTCCTTAAATCATATCATCACCTATATGAAGATTATTTTAGAGTTCAATATTTACTCTTGAAAAGTAAAAATCCTCCCTCATCCCCACACAATTGATAGTTCAACATTTTCTCCTGAAAAAAAGAAAATAGAAATCCTTGAGGGACATTTCTTGTTCAGTTTCATTGGATAAATATTCATCAATGTTTTCAATTCATAGTGTAATCATTCATGTTTTCTTTCTTAATAGGTTTTCATACCCCATGATCATCATTCCCATTGTTGAAAATTAATTTCAGACACATCCACTGCAATGCCGTCATTGTTGAAGCACAAACTGCAATCAACAGATTGTACTACATCATTAGAGCCTAGAGAACCCTTTTGATGTTTTTACACTTCATTATTTCTCTTACACACTAATTGTACTACTTTATAAATATTACTGCACGGTTCATTTTAGTAGTATTTTACTAGAAAAAAATACTTGGGGTGCCTTTGGTTGTTCCCCAATTTTCTTGGAAAAAAAAATAAAAATCTATATCTCATTCTGATATTCACACAAGCCATTGGAATGAATTTAGAAAATATAATCCAATATCTCTAAAATAGAATTTTATTGATGGTGTGGCATGTAGGCAGTTAAGCAAAGATGACAAACTCTGAAAGTATCTATTAGACAGGAACTACAATTGGGAATATCATTAGTCAACCCAAAACAGGAAAGCCCAAAACCAAACATGCCATTGTAGGCTGCAGCATTGAATGATGTATCATATTATAGGTGGGAAAAAATTTCGAAATTCTCGGAAACTGGTAAAGGGCAGTATTACCAATGTGCCATAGTCCATTTGTTTGTGGCTCAGTACTTAAATTGCAGCAAAGTATTCCTTGCTACCCTTTGGATCTGGTTTCATGGACTTCTCTCCAGGCTTCCATCCAGCTGGGCATACTTCGTCCGGGTTCTCTGTCACGTACTGCAAAGCCTACATATACACACACGAAATATTCCTTGAGATAAAAATAGCGTACATGTTAAGAATACAACACGGCATGTATACAATTATGCACGTGAAGGGAGAGTCTCCGTCTGGATAATGAGCTCAGATAAATTAGTGAAAAGTTGAACGTGTGATGTGTGTTATGTAATTGCCCCATGTCCGTTTGATTACCAAATAGGGTTTCTTTTCCATTTTTAAGTGAACACGAAACAACTACTTGTTTGCTTTACCTTGATCGAATATGCTATGTATGTTCTTAGAGAGTGGCTTAGTGAGCTTAGCCACTTGATCAGAAAAAAAATTCTAAGGTTATATACTATATTGTTTATCCGAACTCAGTACGCGATCTGTGATATGATGCACTGTAAAAGGGGCTCAGGATATGATAGATAGAAACTAGCATACAACAAGTTACAAAATTTAATTTAGCATCATGTAACCACAAACCACAGCGCACAACACGCAGCACGCAGATGGAAATTTATCAAATATGTGGTAGAATAGTACCTGGAGTGTCCTGAGTGTTTCGTCTACACTTCGACCAATTGCCAGGTTGTTGATGGTGGAGTGCTGAATAATTCCGTCCTTGTCGATGATGAAGAGCCCCCTCAATGCTATCCCCTGAAACGACAATGAAGATTTTAACTAGCTTTGGAGAAGATTTACTGTTTTTAGATCCAGAGTGAATATGAGTATGATGAGCATTACATTAAGCCTCTTTTACTTTCGGAATAATTTCCTTCAGAGAAAGAGATTCAAAGAAAGATCAATAAGTATTCCCTGTTCTTACAATCGTCTACCATTAATCAGTCTCTCAAAATTCCTTTTCCTACACATATGCATAAATTCCTACAAAAACATGAAAAGGCACGTATGCAAATTTGATTGATTGGATGTTCTTGTTGTCGTTAGGCCCGCAATAGCATATGAATAGATCTTCAATAGCACATATCACTTATTAAAATACAACAGGGATAAATAACAGTTGATTAACCCTGCATATGCCCGAAAGCCAACAGACTGACAAAATGTGTAATAGATACCTGATCAGGAATCAGGACACCGTATGATTTTGAGATTGCTTTGGTCAAGTCAGCAATTAATGGATACTTTAAATCACCAAGACCACCGGATTTCCTGTCGGTTTGAACCCAAGCAAGGTGGGAAAACTACAGAGACATCAAGCGGCTCGTCAGCAGGGAAGTTTGTGCAGGTAGATGCGATAATAGGATCATCAAGACAGAACAAAGCAAGGGAAACATTCAGCTGGTAATGTTGTTTATAGCTGTGTAACTAATTACATACATTGCCATAAATGCATGAAACCTGAAAATAACGTTGTTCATAGCTGTGAAGATATTTAAAAACAATGTTTTATGAATTATGAAAGCTTCAGTAAATACAGAATTACTGATCAATCGTGGAAAAAAATCAATTATAACCAATCAATACAGTGAAAAAGTCGGGACTTACCACACTGTCTACTGATACACCCAATACTTCAGTGTTAACCTTCTCAAATTCTTCATACCGGTCACTGAAAGCGGTAATCTCTGCAAAAGAAATAATGAAAGCATATGTACATGGTGCATGATATTGGTAAATGGAAATTCAAACTCAAGTGATTGGACTATGTCATTGACGACTCACCAGTGGGGCAAACAAAGGTGAAATCCAGTGGGTAGAAGAAGAGAATAACGTATTTTTTTCCTATATAGTCAGAGAGTTTAACCTGCAGATAAAATCATATAGATCAGCCAGGGGAGAAACATAGCCCAACTGCAGAATGTTCTACCAGCTAGAGGTAGAAAATACCAGTGAGACGAAACAATAACATTATTTTAAGGCCAATTATATACTACCCTAAGGGTTGCAATATAGAAAAGGTCATGCTTCATTTACAGCCGTTATTAGCCCTATTTAGCTACTTTATTTGGATGAACTTTACTAAGCTACTTAAACATTGAGTCTCCATGAAGCTAGAAGGATAAAACCATAAACTGATTCAATGGCATGCTTCAGAATAGAAAACAATGAAGAAAACAGAAAAAGCCACAGCCTGAGTAACTTATGACAGCACTTTCTTGAAATGGGACATCTAGGTCATGTTTAAGACACCATCAGTCACTAATTACCAGTTACCTTAACGAACTCCTGATCAAAAACAGCTTCTGCTTCAAAATCTGGGGCTACATTTCCAACTAGTGGAGCTTCACTCTGTCATGAAAAAATCAGGAAAAAAAAAAAAAAAGAAAAGGAGATTGAGAAATAATCTATTGAGATATGAAAAAGAGTAGACAACCATAAACTGACTCCAATTCACGAGGAAATAAAACTTATGAAGACAATCTTATATACCAGCACAAAAAGCTATCTCAAGGTATCCTCCGGTCTAGACATGTAAAGAAACCTGAATACCTAGAAGTGGCATTCCGCTTTCTAAATCTCACTAAAAGAATCATTGCTAAGAGCATTCAAAATTAAATTATACTACAACTACCTAGGAATAGTGCTATCAATTACAAATTGGGGAGATGAGTTAAAAAGCATGTTAGATTGGAAATCCACTTAAAGAATGATCCCGAAGTTGACATATACTAGTATATTTCTATACAGTACACTCTAAAAAAAAAGGCGAACTTTATTCAAAATGCATCACAGAAATAATTCAATTGAAAACATTTTTGGGCAGGCAGCGGAAAGGGATATTGGAATAATAATAGTAGTAAAACTAACCGCAGAGGCGACAATAGTGGCGGCCCTTCTGGGGAGGGAGGAGCGTGGGGCGAGTGAAGTGAGGGAAGGGGCAACAAGGGGGTTCCCGGAGGAGGAGGAGGAAAGAAGGGAAATGGATTTAGAAGTGAAAGAAAGTTTGGGAGGAGTGGGAGTGGGAGTGGAATTGATAAGTGCAGCCACGGGAGAAGTGGCCGAGGAAGCCATTGTAGAAGAAGAATCAAGAATGTGGGGAGAAAGAAAGCTAAGCAAGCAAAGGGGGTCGGTGCTGAATGCTGAATGCTGAACGCTGAATGGCGATGGATGGGAAATGGAATAATGGTGTGTGCGCCTCTTCTATGGTATGGATGACGTTGTTGCTCATGTTATCGTCGTCCAAAGGTTGCGAGTTGAGGGAGGAAGAAGCCACGCTGATGACACCTTTGTCGTTTTGTGGATGCCAAATATGAGCAACAAATTTACCCTTCTGACTTCTAGTAATGAAAAGTTTACTAGCTAGTCCAAGCAAGAACCCCATCGATAATTTGCGTTTGCGAACTCTAAAAACTAGATTTTTGACCCGCGCTTGCGGGCGGTGTTTTTTCTTTATTTTCTACCAAATAAAATTAAGTATTTGTGTCTTATTATTATTTGTGCATAAAGTTTGCTTTACTTTAAATTCATAACATATGCATAGGAAACCATAAGAATCTGTATCAATTTGATCATAAAATATGCAATAAAATAAATAATCAATCCATTACCTCGACATAATCAACATCAATTTCTATAAGAATATCTTGATCCACCAATTTCAATAAACTAAGCTATTCTAACTATGAGTACGAATCTCCACAATTTCAATAAGATAGTAGGAGGGATGGATTCAATAAATTATATTATACAAACCATTATTTAGAAGACCTAGAAAATATTAGATTTTAATGGAGTTTTTTTGGATGAAAGATTTTAATAGAGTTGAGTATGAATGTTGCGTCATGAATTAAAAATTTACAATAAAGAAAACATTCATAATTAAATCTCAGCCCTATAACCAATTATTAGATTCGAGGAGAGTTGAGCATCTATGACTCTCCATGAATTATAATAAAAAAATCAATGATATCAGATCTCAGCCATAATCTCAGAACCAAATGTAAGATTCAAAGACAGACGTGCATACTTGTTTCATTGAGGAATCACGATACACAACATGATAAGATGTCATGAGACATGAATGATGATGCATATTAAAACGTGGATTATAATTCACGATATCCTCTTATAAATTATAAGCTAATCAATGGGGAAGAAGATCAAAAGATAATGGAGTAAATCCTTAAGTAGTAAGAGATAATTGTTCCCATCAAATAGAATTAGAAATCATGGCCTAAAAGGCTAAAAATGCATAGTCTTCAAATATTAAAATATGATTGGAGTGTAAACTTCAGTAAGACTATCGGAAAGCATTAGCTATTACAAAGGTTTATGAGTTAATATGTTACTATAAATTACTCTTTTATGTATTTGAATGAATAGCTTAAAATGATTTTTCAAGTTTTTGTTATAAAAAATTATATATACAAAATTTAATTCTTTCCTCAAAAGGCTCCAGATAATTTTTTTTAAAAGAAAGAACAAAACTATAAAAAAAAACAAAAATGGAATTGAGGGATTTTTACGAACACATTATATACTCTCTAATTTCCTATCAAAATTCACACATTAAGCAACCTAAATGTAGAAATATATCAAATTCATTGCCATTTGCATCTATAATTCCCTTACAAATCAAACAAAATTGAACGAAAACCAAAGCGCTTAAACCCCATTCAAGAATCCTTAAATCACATGCAAAATATAAAATTCTTGATCATTTGTATCATAAAAGGAGACAATTCAAATAGGAATAGAATGATATGAGAGAATTGATTCCATAGTATCATTATATCAATATTGTAGTATAAAATTGCTAAAATCACCTGAAATTGCTACAATCACACTGAATGAGATATGAGCAATCAAATTCAAATAGAAATAGAATGATAGGAGAGAATTAATTCCATAGTATCATTATATCAATATTGTAGTATAAAAACTACTTATGTGGAGGTGATTATGTATGAAATTAGTATATAGTCACCTTGACATTCAATAACAATATGTAATGGCATTTGATTTATTTATTTACTTATGTATTGTAACTGTCCGTATATGAATCACTTTCACAATGATTATCCAATCATATTTGTTGTTATTGAATGAATTCAACCTATCATACTTCATTATATTTATCATTTATCTTAATATGAAGAATGATTTAACTGTGGAAAATGAATCCAAAAATGTGTGATTAATAATTGAATATAAAATTAGTGGAGAACAATAAGTTAATACAATAAAGAAGTATCCACTTTTTATACTTAAATTTTCAGCAAAATTAGCAGTTTTTCAACTATTATGGAATGATTGTCTTCCTATTTTCCTTAGTAGTAATATATAAGTGAATATGAATACATTTTTGGTACATCATTAAAAGGATTATGCATGTTTTTCAACTATTATGGAATGATTGTCTTCCTATTTTGCCTTATATTTATATAAGATTATATTTTAATTAGTTATACATTTTAAAATTATTTAAATTTATTTAATAATATTATAATATATCAATCTTTATAAATATACAATCAAATAATTTATATTATATAGTTTTATATTTCTCAATATTTGCAATGATACGTATATTTACTATAATTAAAAAAACACATACTTATATTTTCCTTTATATTTTTTAGTTTATCAAAATTATATTTGTGAGATTAAATTTTTAACATTAAGCCTCGTACAGACATGAGAATTAAAATTTTATTAAATTTATAGTTCACTAAATTTTTTTAATTTGATTATTCAATATATATTTCTAATGAAGTATTTTTTATTTAAAATACGGTTATTATATTCCTTATGTTGATATAGAATTATACTTGTAGACATAAATTTAACCTAAATTAAATTTATTTAATAATATTAGATAATATTTATTAAAATACATATACAAACAAATAATTTATATTATACAGTTTTAATCAATTTATATATATATATATATTATAAGTGTAATAAATTTTTTATATCTTTTTAAAATATATATGGAGATTTTCTCAAGATTTTATTATATTAATAGTTAAATTTATTTTCTAATATAGATATTGATGATGTGGAAGGTGAGTTGGAATTAGTCAGCGATTAATCATCGATTACGTGGATTAATTGTAGCCATTGATTATAAAATGGTGGTATAATTACTGATAAAGCCCTAAAGATTAAAAAGAATCAGTTATATTTAATAAGGACAATACAGTCAGCACAGGCCAAAAAGTATTCAGGATTATAAATAATTTATATTATACAGTTTTAATCAGTTACATATACAAACAAATAATTTATACTATTATACAGTTTTAATCAATTTATATATATATTATAAGTGTAATAAATTTTTTATATCTTTTTAAAACATATATGGAGATTTTCTCAAGATTTTATTATATTAATAGTTAGATTTATTTTCTAATATAGATATTGATGACGTGGAAGGTGAGTTGGAATTAGTCAGCGATTAATCATCGATTACGTGGATTAATTGTAGCCATTGATTATAAAATAGTGGTATAATTACTGATAAAGCCCTAAAGATTAAAAAGAATCAGTTATATTTAATAAGGACAATACAGTCAGCACAGGCCAAAAAGTATTCAGGATTTATTATATAGATACATTGGCATGTTTGTCAATTAGCTAGCTATTAACTCACATGTAGATAATAAATTAGTTAAAATTTATTCTTAGACAATTTTGAGGCCAACTTTTGCCTACAATAAACTGAAATAATGTTTTAAATTATTTTCTTTTTAAATAAGCTATTAGATCTCATATTGTGAGACATTAGCTAATTGAGTTTAGTTGTTTTGCCAAACCGCGCCAATATTTGGGAGGAAGTTAGGGTGTAATAAAGACATTTGCCTTGATGTACTGCAGTCTCCCATAACCGTTGATTCATTTTGTAAATCGATTGTTGAGATTAACTTGAAGGTTAAAAAGGTAAACTTGTCATATTATTCCAAAATATACTTAGTACATTTCAGCGACAATTTATATACATTTCAATGATTTGTTTATATATATTTCAGCGATAGACATAATATTTTCAGCGCGGATTCTATGTATTTCAGCGACAAATTATAGTATATTTCAGCGACGCAATATAGTATATTTCAGCGACATGCTATATATAGTATTTTTCAGCGACTTGATAATGTTCATTTCAACGACTTCATAAACGTTAAACTCCAATTCTTTGATTTAACATATTTCAGCGACGGACTATGTGTATTTCAGCGACATGCCACAATATTTTTCAGCGATAACAACCTACGTGTATTTTCAGCGACTTAACTGTTATACATTTTTTGGACCTTTATCCTTTTACATTTTGAACCATTGGATTTAAATGAATGATTGGGATTAGTGCCTTGATGTGCTGCGAATTTTGTTAATTGCACCGTAACCAATCCCCAATGTTTGGCAAAAATAACTACTACATTGTTTAGCGTTGAGCTTTTAAAATACTCATTTTGTTTTTTTTTTTTAAAAAAACTTGGTCTACGGATACACCTTTTATACAGTCCAATGTATTTTTCAAACTATTAATAATTCAAGTTCGATATAAGTGAAAATTCTAAAAATTCGATATTTAAGAACTACATGACGAGACGAATCTAACAAGATCCCCACTGGCCTATGTTTTAACTTATATAACTATGATAAAATTTTTAAGTCAAAGCCTATATGTGAATAGTAGCACATTAGCCAAGGTAGCAACTTAAAAAGATAAAAAAGAGAGAGTATATACTAAAAATAGCTTAAAATCGGATATATAGTAAGCATTGTTTTCAGTAACTACCATTCACATCTAAATTCTAAATGCTGAAAGCTCCCCATGCCCAACATTTTAACTTTTCAAACTCTAAACTCTAAACTCTAATTTTTAACTTAATCACCAAACACCAGTATTCAAATCTATCTGAACTTATAACCACCGCCAAATTCCAAATCTCAAAACTCTAAATTTTAATTATTTCCCAAACATAGCTAAAAAAAGTGATCCTCCACCACAGTTCGTAATTTCTTAAATTTCAATATTTATTCTCTAACTAGATTTTTCTCCCGCGCTCCGCATACGGGGCTCTGTGTATGGGTATTAATTTATTTTTAATACAAACAAATATTAACTCAATTAATTTGTTATTTTATTATATTTATGAAAAAAATTTATAAGATATAGTTTCTGTTATCGTTTTTTTCAAAATGAAAAAAGAAAAAAAATTAAAGAAAAAGTTTAATTTTTTTTTTCTTAATACATACCTAAGATAAATTCAAATTTGTATACAAAGAAAATATAATATCAATAACAAAAATTAATTCACTAAGATTACCGCCTCGAATTATAAATATTATATATATAATTAAAATATTTAAATATATTAAACATTCGACTTTGTAACCCACTCTTAATAACCAGCAAAAAAAAACATGTTGATTGTATACAATAATACAAATATTGAATATATATGGTATGATATCCATATTAATAATACAATATATACATTACTATGATGGTGATTTTTATGTAACAAAATAATATATTGAAATTTTCTTTGTGATGGAGTACCTTTTTTATCTATATTATTATGTAGTTTTTCAAAAGTTTTTTCAATAAAAAGTTAAATTTTAGTACTCCTAAATATATTTAGTGAAAATAGTATATATATTTATTTAAAGATCTCTTTATGTATTTTTATTGTTTAAACCCGTAATATATATTTTATATAAAGAGAATTAGTTATAATTTAAAAGAACAATATAGGTATCACTATAGTTCCAAAATTTATTATATTATCTTCTAATATTAGGAGTAAATGGTGGGGATGGATAGATTTGCAATCATACGGTCATGAATTTTTTTAATAAATTTTAGGATGAAGTGATTTTACTTTCTACATCTTTTATAAGTATTTTATACTCCATCCATCCCACTAATAGTGTCCCACTTCTTTTTGACATGGTATTTTACGTGGGGATATTTAATATTTAATGTAGGGGCAAATTTAGGGTTGGATCGGTACGGTATACCGAACTTTTTCACTCATACCGTTACCATACCGTAAATATCGGTATATGAAAAATTAATACCATTACCATATCAAAAAATCGGTATACCAATATTCGGCATACCGAAATATTCGGCATAAAAGTTCGGTATTATCGATATACCAATATAAAATTATTTATAAAAATGAGTGAAAGAAAATTTTCATATAATAGTTTTAACTTAATTGCAATAAAATAGTTTTCAAAATAATGTAATTAATTCACATCACATGATATCAATAGAGTTTTAAATGAACTTTAGAGGCCATTCATAATCTTTCTAGCATAATGACATTTATTTATTTATATATGCTCATGATTAAAAATATTAATACGTTCTAAGATCACAGGTAGTAAGCTTGACCAGAACATACAACTATACAGAAAATAAAAGTCATAGATATATGTGAGATTAAATTGGGATAAATAAATATTACTTAAATTTTAAACTGAACTAAATAATGTAATCATTTAGAATATGATTGAAATTTAGAATTAGCGTTTGCTTTATAATAAATATATAAACTTAATTTTAGGTTATTGAAAAATGGGTTTGAGCCTTAACTATGAATTTTTTTAGGGTTTAGTAATAAATATGTAAAATATTTTTTTTAAAAAATATGTAATTATATATTTTATAAAATATATAGCTATATATCGGTATTTCGGTATTTTCGGTATACCGAATATCTTATATTTTTATACCGATACCATACCAAAAATATTCGGCATGGCAATATACCGTACTGAAAATTTCGGTATACCATAAATTTTGACATTTTCGGCATTTTGCGGTATGGTATGAACGGTATACTGAGTTTTCGGCGAAATTGTCCAGCCCTAGGCAAATTAGTGTTTATAGTGGGGGTAAATTAGGAATTTATGTGATGTGATTGTAATGTATTTGAATTTTTAATTGATTTATTTATGTGTAATGTGATAGTTGTGTGTTTGAAATTTTAATATATTTATTTATTAATGTGATGTGATGGTAGTTGGGTTGGTAATTAATATATTTAATTATTTTCAAAAAGGAAAACGTGACAATTGTAACGGGACGGACCAAAAAGAAAAATGAGATGGAATTAGTGGGACGGATGGAGTAATATATATGCATATCTTCGATGTAAAATTACTGTTTGAACCCATAATATATAATTTTTATAAAGAGATTAATTATAACTTCAAAGGTTAATATATGGAGCACAATAAAAATATGATTACATGATTTAGGAGGAGATCAATATATTGCAATCCTACTGTAATTGAATTTTAAAATGAAGTGATTTTACCTTCTAAACTGATATGCATCTTTTATGATAGATATGCATACCTTTAAGGTTAAATTACTTTTTGAAACCATAATATATAATTCTTATAAACAGATTAATTATAACTTAAAGGGATAATATAAGCAGCACAAAAAAAATAGTTCTATGATTTATTATGGTATGAAGATTAAATTCCCAATTATATCCGATGCCACAAATTAGGATTAAAATTTAAATAAATCTTCTATAGCAGAATAATTTCTTTTAAATATATATTTTGATAAATTAACAAAAATATGGTTAGAAATAATTAATTTTTTAATTTATTATATTGATTAAGATTTATACTTATTATAATACTTTAGGCAAAAAAATTGAAGAATATATAGATTGTGCCTATCGAAAAAAAAATAAAGAATTAAAAGTACAACTATTAAATTTAAATATATGTTTAATTAAATTTTTAAAAAAAGTACATGGATAGAAATAATTGTGCCTATCGAAGAAAAGTTACTTTAGGCTCAAAATTTAGTACAACTATTATAATATATATTGGATATATATATTCAATTAAAGAATTTATAGTAGAGAAGTATATGTTTAATTAAATATTTATTAACCATCAAATATATTATAATTTGTTTATCATTTATATCTTTTGAAAATATAGAAAGATTTTTTAAAGATTTGTTTATAATATATAGATCTATAGATTTATGATCTAAATATAGTATTAAAAGTTGATGACATGGCGTAGGTAGAATTAATCAGCGCTGACGTGTATCTTGATGATTAATCAGCGCTGATGTGTCTTTTTTAGGTCCGTTGATCTATAAAATGATGGTATAATTACTGATTAACCCTTAAAATTAAAATGATTGAGTTATTTTGGAAAAGGACAATATAGTCTGCACATGCTAAAAAGTATTCAGGATTTATTATATAGATTTTAAATTTTAATATTAAATATGAATGCCCTTCCCCGAAAAAAAAATATGAATACCCAACAGTATTTCAATCTTTAAACCTATTTTAGTACTTATAATAATAACATACTAGTATTAACTACATCAATAAATTGACAAAAAAAATCACCAAATTTAAATGTCAAATCATTGACTTGAATAAATTATTTATTTTTTCTACTTGTCTAATTAAATTATTATAAATATTACTTTATAAATATTACCCACTACTAAAAAATTGTGTATTTCGTAGCTAAAATTATATGTTAGCTAACGATTTCGATCGCAAATCCAGTCGCTAACTCTTTGGTAACCAAATTTTACTAAAATTTTTCGATCGCGTATCACATTATTAGGTCCTCATAACATTCTTTAAATGTTAAATTGAAATACCGTTGCAAAATAATGCATGGGGAACAAAAAAGAATATGATTTTCAATAAATTGTCAGAAAATATGTTAAAATTGGTTTCATTTTATAGATCTCGAAAAAATATGACAAATGATATTTTCTCTTTTTATTTATTTGAGATATTTCGGTTTATATGAAATGGATAAAAAGAAATTGTTGACCTTCTTTTTTTTTTTAATGACAAATTAAAGATTGCTCTCCCATTTTTTTCCCCTTAAATCTATTCTGTTTTATACTAGCAAGTAACCCGTCGAGACTCGACGGGCATATTTATGTATTTTATATAATATTTATATTTATATTATATAAATTAATAATAAATTGTATTTTGAGTAATGAAAAATATGTGATGATTTATATAGATTCGAAAGAGGGGTATATGATAATATAATTTAATCTATATATATATTAAAGCATTAGTGAACAACCCATCCTACATTTAATATGCTGTCTCCATTTCAAATTTCTAATTTTTATAAATTTTTGCATTTTTTAATTTATCATCAATTTTAGATTTTCACATTTATTTATTTATTTATTATAGATTTTCAGTTTGAAATATATGGAAGTCCTACAATATTCACTTTTAAAAAGATTTGAAAGATTTGAAATTTGAAATTTTGCATATCTTATTTTATCTATATTATTTGCATTTTTTAATTTACTAATTCTAGATTTTCGCATATATTTATTTATTCATTATAGATTTTAGTCTATCGTGTATAAAATATATCATTTACTTATAAATTCCCACTCTATCATCCTATCCTATCACTATTATATTCACTTTTAAAAATATTTTAAAGATAAAATTAAAATTTTGCATTTTTTATTTTGTCTATGTTGGATTTTATTTATTTGCATTTTTTTATTTTATCTATTTTAGATTTTATTATTTTTTATTTTCTATTATTTTTATTTTAAATTTTATTACTGCATTTAGAATTTATTTATAGATCATAGGATTATAACGAGCTTTTGCACGGGTAACTAAGAATTATGTTGCGTTTATGTTTCAATATGGTGAACATATTATAATGCCGGTAATTTTATGTAGGTTTGGTCTCAACTTTGGTTATATTGTTTTGTATGGTGAATGATGTAATCAAAATGTACATTACACATCATATTTATTTATTCATGTTAAAGATATGTTAATGTGTATGGAAATCCCAATTTTAAGGTTTTAAAAGATATTTAATTTTTAATTTATATGGGGTTCCCACAATTTTCATTTTTTTAAAAAAATGGAATTTCAAATTTAAATGGAATTTGCAGTGTATATATGAAATTTATATTATTAAAAGATACATTAATGAATATATAAAAATTATTTGTATATATTAATTAATGTATATATATAGGTCAGGTTTTCACAAAAATATGTCGCTTCTCTTAAAAGTAATATACAATTATATAGTTGTGAATAGATTCATATACCAATAAATAAAGTAAAGAGATAATAACTAAAATAGGCCACGAGAAGGAGGTCCCTCCACTTTGGGGCAACAATATTTTGATTTAGGCAAATGGGTTACTAGAAAGATTTTGGGCCTAAATTTAGGCAATTTGGCCGAATTCGAGTTGCGATGGCTTAAAAGTGAAAAAATTATTTATTTTTAATCTACTCCCACTGTCCCATTGTAACACCCGAGGAAAAACAAATTCAAATTGTTTTGAACTACGTCATGACTTGATCACAAAATTTCTAAGTTCAGTCACGAAATAAATCACAAAATACATCACGAATTAGATCACAAGGACGATAGGAGGTGTTGGAACCAATTTAAACTAGGCTAATTAGGACACGGAAATGTTGCGAGCGATAAGCCGGACTCGTAACAAGTTTAAGGAGAAGATTCCGAAACGGAGACGACCCAGGGAATCGAGCTAACACGTAGAAAACCGATAGGGGGAAAACGAGGGAAGACCCGACGGAACACGCGGACCGCCGAACCGGCCGGCCCGCGCTGTCCGCGCGCCGCCGCGCGGCCACCGCGCGGGCAAGGGCGTCGCGACTCCAGGCTGGTCGCGCGTGCTCCGCGCGGACAAAAGCTTAGGTGCGCGCCACCAGCGCGCCAGAGGTGCTGAAAGTGTAAACTTTCCTTCCATGGCGATTTTCTTGCCAAAAACCACACCCCTAACCATGGCAATCGAATCTCAGCCTTGGGGAAGGCTTAAGAATACCCTAGGGGCGCCCCAAACCCTAGGTTTTCAGTAAACATTCAGCCTCCACCCTCAATTCCCTCTCCAAGTTCGAAACTCCTTCGACACCACTTTCCGGCAAGTATTCCGGCGACGACGGGACGACCGGGACAAGCCCCTGCCCTCTAGACTCTTGGTAAGCTATTATACAAAGTTTCAATTCGTCCATAGATCTCAGAAACTCATATTCTAACCCTTTTTCCTTACTACGATTTTCCGTCGGAAAACGAACAAAAAAGCGATCGGAGAAGTTGGCCGTTCGTCGTGACCCTAGGATGTCCGGAAACCCAATCCAGCGACCCTATCATCATTCTAAGTAAGTTAAAACCTTACTCACAAATTTTCGTGGTTGTTTGTTGTTTAAATCTCGAGATATAGGCTTGTAACAAAAATCGGTTTTCAAAAACCCTATTTTCGTCCAATTTTAAAGACTCGCCTAAAACTCGACCTTCGGGAATTCAAACCGAAAACTTTTCAACATAAAAGTTGTTCGTAACACCTTTATCTATCTTGTGTCCAAATTTCAGCCGTTGACATTGAGTTTTGCTATCCCAAATCCCGCCGTAAACTTTCTGTATCGAACCGAACGTTTTAAAACTGTGACAGATTTCTTCATTCAACTTGATGCATGTTTTTCACCGATTTTTCGAATGATTTAACTTTCCATTGCTAAACAAAAGTTGTAGATAATTGTGTCTAGATTATGCATATAAAATTTCATGGATTTTGGTGTTCATTTGATATGTCAAACGGCCGAGTTTTTAAAACTGCTTTAAAATCGTTTTGAGGGCCGTGAGTATGCAGTGAGTTGAACTCGATTTTTGAGTACCAAGAATTCATTATTTCCAAATTCTTAAAACACGAAAGTTGTTCCTTAACGTGTTCTGTAGTTACTGTAAAAATTTTGCATCGATTGGTTTTGAAATGAATTTTTAATCGGCGTTGCACGAACCTGTGACGAAAACAGTTTTTAAGACATAAATTATTCTTTGCAATGAACTCGAATTTCGACTCACTTCGGAACCTTATTTCCAAAAACTTAAAACATGAAAGTTGTTCGTGTGTGTGTTTTTGAATTACTGTAAAAGTTTCAGAATTTTTGGAGAAAAGACGAATTTTTAATTCAGAAAGGCGTAAACTGCCTCGAATAGGATTTTTCGAACTTGAGAAAACTCGAACTATGAAAACGCGATATCGATCATTTGATAACTTTGAAATACGAACTTTCGAAAAATCCCGTTCACTAGGCTGAGCCGATCTTCATACTATCATTATCTTTGAGACTGCCTCGTTAGTGGTCTCCTTACTATCTGAGATTGCCTCGTTAGTGATCTCGCGCGCTGTATTTATGGATCGCCTCGTTAGTGGTCCTACTATCTTTTTGGATCGCCTCGTTAGTGGTCCTACTATCTTTGAGACTGCCTCGTTAGTGATCTCCCATTGTTTGGACTGCCTCGTTAGTGGTCCTATGTTGAGATTGCCTCGTTAGTGATCTCCCGGTATGGTGTCCTCTTCTTAGTCTACGGGATGAAAAGTAAAAGACTTGTGTGAGTGTTTCATTATGCTTAAATCGTATTTATCATGTCTTTAATTATGTATTTAAAGTTTATGCATTTTAATTTATGCTTTAAATTACGCTTTTAAGATTAAGCCCTTTTATCATGTTTTTCCGCTGCTAATAAATTATGTATTTTTAAATTCTCGTACGGTAAGCGAAATCTTTAGTTTAAACACTTGTAACCGATTAACTTACTCAGTATATTTTTCTACTGACAACCGTTGTCATTTTCCTTTTTTTTTTACAGAGTATGTCGAGTGACGCATTGCATATGCACTTGGGGGGAATCATAACGGACATTTTAAATTCTGCATCGTACTGTTTTTACCGGGTCTGTTAAACCCGGGGATTTGGCCATGTTGGCCGTGATTTACTTTTCGCTGCACTTACTCTATTTATTTTTCGCACATGATGATTACTACTATCGTATTAAGTATTATAAATTTCCGGACTAAATCTTGAAATGTTTTTAAATCTTTTATATACCCACTAGCCTTGCATTTCCTTAGCGAGCTCGGGAAGCCGTGTCTCGCTAGGGAGATGCGGCGGTGACATCCCGGCCTGGGTTATCAAATCCGGGGTGTTACAAGTTGGTATCAGAGCCCGGAAAATTTTTAAAGCTACTACTATTATTTTAAACCATTATTTTTAAACCTAAGTGCGATTTCTTTTAAAACTATTTATTTTGACTACTAGTATTATTTTTAGCCCAAAAGTCTATAATCATTTTTACATAGCCCAAAGTCTTAGCCCAAGAAATATTAAATTTTGGCCCGCTATAGAGGCCCAACCTTTAGCAATTTATTTTAAACTAAATTTTTATGGGGAAGGGACTTGCACTTGCATGTTGCATATAGATTTAAATTGGTGCATATCTTAACCTTGCCTGAAAAATGTCTAACCTTAACCTACCTTGTTAACAATAGATGGCTTCCCCAAGCGTGAACATGATCAACCTACTAATGAGGTTGATTGAAGCATACCTCGAATCTCCTCAAAACGTGAACAACTTCAGACTAAGGGTAGAGCAAATGGAAACTAACTTGGGCCACCTAACTAATCTGGGCCAAGCAGGACATCAAGATATAACCCAACTCCAAAACTAAATCAACGAACTCCAGACCCGCGAGACTGAGCTTCGGACCCAGATTGACGACGTAGAGACCCAAGCAGGGGTCTTGGGACATCAACTGCATCACCTGAAGGATGATCTGCTCCCACCTGCCCCACTCAACCCAGGAACTCCTCCTGTAACTAGCCTCGTTATTGACCCCGTCGCTGTCCCTGCAGCCGTCCAAACCCCAGTTGCTATCGTTGATCCTGCTCCTGTTGCTGGGCCCAGTTGGCCAGCCAGCCCAGTGTTCCATGGGCCCCTTGGCACGGGCACCATCGAGGAATCAAGTGATGAGGATGACCCCATGGAGGACCCGACCACCTACCCTTCGCAGGATTAGAGATTTTTGATGCATTATTCCTATTGTTCTCCTTTTCTATTTTCCCAAACTATTTTCAGGATCTTTGCTACTTGTCGTTTGTATCGAAACAAAAACTTCTACTGGGCAATAAAGTCACAAACACTTATTTTATACACCATCTTTATATCTTAACAAAGCGCCGACAGACAAACAACGCATCTATTTCTGCATAACAAAACGACAAGTACCTCAGACCCTAAAACCCTAAACGACTGAATGAATAAATGCAAATACTGACCAACTCCTGATAAGCACCATACAATTCAGCAAAACCCTTTTTTTTTCCACACTTTATCGAATCTCCCTGAACTTTACACCTTCCTTGGTTGAAACAAGATGGCACCCCGAGGACGACCAAGGACCTTCCCTGCCACCCCTAACACCTACGGCACGCCGGGACAACCCGATGAGCAGGCACCTAACGCGGAGATGCCGAACCCGGCAGGACCGATGCCCAACCCTGCGGAAGGGCGAATGACAAATATGGAAGAATTGCTAATCGCACTGGGTAATGCTTACGTTAACCAGGGTGGAGCTGCCGCGGCGCCACCACCGGAAGCGAGGATCAACTACTTGGCTGCGGTGAACCCCTACCGGCCTCCTTACTACGTCGGGGAGGAAGACCCCGCTAAGCTGGAAGAATGGTTGAGAACCTTCGACAAATTGCTAAAGGCGGTGAGATGCCCGGAGGGGGAGAAGGTCCACGTGGCCTCGTACTATCTGGGTGGCGAGGCCGACGACTGGTGGCAGGCTACCCAAGGGAAGCTGGCAGAGGATGATGAACCTTACTCGTGGAACGAGTTCATGGAGTTACTCCGGGAGCGCTTCTACCCGATGAGTACTAAGGCAGCACTGTACGAGGAGTTCTCATCCCTGAAGCAAGGAGAGAAATCTGTTCAAGAATACTATGCACGGTTTAAGGAGTTGGTGAGATTTGCGCCCAGGATGGTACCTACTGACGGGGAGAAGGCGCAAAAGTTCGAAATGGGATTGAACTTGTCGATTCGAGAGGTGATCACTGGAGTTAACTACCTGGACCTGCAATCTGTCTACGATCGGGCAGTAGCAGTAGCACGAGTGCAACAGCTAAATAGGAAGGCTGCTGCGGAATCTAGCCGAGGGGCGCAAGGCCCAGATAAGAGGAACAGGGATAACCGACAAGCAACACTACTGGCGGGGACAACTTTCGGCGAGGGCCGAACGGGAATGCTCAGAACAACAATGGTCGGAATGTCAACCAAGGAGGACGAGTGCCGCCGTGCCCAAGGTGTGGCAGGCCGCACCTGGTGAGGAGATGTCCTCAGATGGGCGAGTGCTTCCGGTGCGGCCGAATTGGCCATCGGAGGGAGGAATGTCGAACCCGACTCGAGAACATCACGAAAAGAGAAGACTTGGTCATTGGACCTAACGAGCCGTTCAACCAGGGAGGTAGGGATGGCAACAATCAAGAATATCGGCCTCCTCCGAATCCGAACCAACGCCCTCCGAACCAGCAGCAAAACGCAAACCCAAATCAAAACCAGCCAGCCAATCAATGGAGGCCGATGGGGAGGTTGAACGTGATCAACCAGGCTGACATACCCGCGCAGGGTGACGTGATGGCAGGTACTTTCCATGTCCTAAGTACTCCACTTAGAGTTTTATTTGATTCCGGAGCCAGTTGTTCGATTGTATCTTCGAGAGTCGTAACTGAACTAGATCTACCTAAGTGCGAGATAATTAGCTTAGGCATCCAACTGCCCTCTGGAGAAGTAATAGCATGCTCTAAACGCTACAATGGAATACCTATAGTGATAAAGAACGTAGAGTTTTTCGCAAATTTGGTAGAGTTCAACGTCAGAGACTTTGACGTCATACTAGGAATGGATTGGCTAACCCGGTATAAGGCCGTGATCGAGTGCCAAAAGCAAAAGATCACGCTGTCGAAAAGTAGGGGGAAAAGAGTCATCTTCTACTCTCAACCCCCTAAGAAATCTAACAAGATAGTCAACGTCCTAGAGTTAGGTAGCCTAATGCGTAAGGGCCACGTGCTATACGCATGCTACGTTCACAACCTCGAGGCTGAAGGAGTAAAGATAGACAACATCCCGGTGGTGAGAGAGTACCCGGATGTGTTCCCAGAGGACGTTCCTGGCATGCCCCCTGAGAGGGATCTCGAGTTCACCATAGATCTCATCCCGGGAACGGAACCTCTCTCAAAGGCTCCTTACCGCATGGCACCGCCGGAGATGAAGGAGCTAAAGGAACAGCTCGAAGAATTGCTGGAAAAGGGATATATCAGACCGAGTACGTCTCCATGGGGAGCACCGGTCTTGTTCGTCAAGAAGAAGGATGGGAGTCTGAGACTGTGTATCGACTATAGAGGACTTAATCAAGTCACTATCAAGAACAAGTACCCGTTGCCCAGAATCGAGGATCTGTTCGACCAGCTGAAGGGAGCTACTGTGTTCTCCAAGATCGACCTGCGTTCGGGATATCATCAGCTGCGAATTGCTGAGAAGGACATCCCAAAGACAGCGTTCAGGACTCGCTATGGACACTACGAATTCACAGTACTGTCATTCGGATTGACGAACGCCCCGGCGATGTTCATGAACCTCATGAACAACGTGTTCCGAGGACTATTAGATCAATGCGTAGTGGTATTCATAGACGACATCTTGGTCTACTCAAGGGATGAGGAAGAACATTCCGAGCACTTACATAAAGTGCTGAGGATCCTCCGAGAAAATCAGCTATATGGGAAGTTGTCCAAATGCGACTTCTGGCTGAGGGAAGTAACATTCCTTGGGCATATCGTATCCGCCAGCGGAGTGGCGGTAGACCCGGCAAAGATCTCGGCCGTAACCGAGTGGGTACCACCGAAGAGCCCAACGGAGATAAGAAGTTTTCTCGGACTGGCGGGCTACTACAGGCGATTTGTCCAAGACTTCTCCAAAATCGCCCGCCCATTGACCCAACTGCTGAAGAAGGGGGTGAAGTACGACTGGACTGGCGAGTGCGAAGCCGCATTCCAGGAGCTGAAGAAACGACTTACCACGACGCCGGTGTTGGCGTTACCATCAGAGGATGGAGACATCGAGGTGTATAGCGACGCCTCGAGAGAAGGACTGGGATGCGTACTAATGCAGGATCAAAGAGTCATAGCGTACGCATCACGACAGTTGAAACCGCACGAGCAAAACTATCCGACGCACGACCTGGAACTGGCCGCGGTCGTGTTCGCCCTGAAAATCTGGAGACACTATCTCTATGGGCGGAAGTTTCGGATGTTCACCGACCATAAGAGCCCCAAGTACATATTCACGCAAAGAGAACTGAACTTGAGGCAGAGGAGATGGTTGGAACTAATCAAAGATTACAACCTGGAAGTCGCGTATCACGAGGGCAAGGCCAACGTCGTGGCCGACGCCTTGAGTCGGAAGGCGCAACACGTCACGAACTCACTGGTGATACCGGCCGAATTGTACAGAGATTTGGCGAAATTAAGCCTGGAACTGGTGCATCCCGGTACGGTAACCGAGGTCGTCAACGCGATGGTAGTAAGCCCTACCGTATTCGAAGAGATACGACTCGCCCAGTCGAGTGACGAACAGTTGGAGGAAATAAGGAGAAGCATTGCCGAAGGAAAGGCAGTAGATTTCCAGATTCACGAGGACGGGAGCATCCGCTTCAGGGGAAGATGGTGTATACCGCGGGAGTCCGCGGATCTAAAGAAGAAGGTGATGGAGGAAGGCCATAGCACCCCCTACTCGGTCCACCCCGGAGGGGATAAGCTATACAAGGACTTGAAGAAAAATTATTGGTGGCCGAACATGAAGAGAGAGGTGGCCGAATTCGTGGCAAGGTGCCTTACCTGCCAGAAGATCAAGGCAGTACGGCAAAAGCCCTTAGGATTAATGCAACCATTGGAGATCCCAAGCTGGAAGTGGGATAGTATCTCCATGGATTTTGTTTCAGGGTTACCACGTTCGCCAAAAGGAATGAATAAGATCTGGGTGATCGTGGATAGGTTAACGAAGGCCGCCATCTTCATCCCGATGAAGGACACTTGGACAATGGACCAACTAGCAAGAGCATATGTAGACAATGTGGTACGCCGGCACGGGGTGCCACATGACATCATCTCGGATAGGGATAGCAGATTCGTCTCCCAGTTTTGGACCAAGCTGCAAGAAGCTCTGGGGACACAGATAAAAATGAGTACGGCGTTCCACCCTATGACGGATGGACAGACGGAGCGAACAATACAAACGCTGGAGGACATGTTGAGGGCTTGTGTGTTGGAATTCAAGGGAAGTTGGGAGCACCATTTACCCTTGATCGAGTTCTCCTATAACAACAGTTACCATGCGAGCATCGGCATGGCGCCCTTCGAGGCACTGTATGGACGAAGATGCCGGAGCCCATTGAGTTGGGAAGAGAACGATCGAATAATGACAGTAGGGCCACAACTGGTAGAGGACATGGCTCAGCAAGTTAAGGTCATCCAGGGGAAGATGAGGGCCGCTCAGGACCGGCAAAAGAGTTATGCGGACGTGAGACGGCAGGACTTGGAATTCCAAGTCGGTGACAAGGTCATGCTGAAAGTCTCACCGATGAAGGGCGTAATGCGCTTTGGCAAGCGAGGGAAACTGAGCCCACGATACATAGGGCCATATGAGATCCTCGAGAGAGTGGGGAATCTAGCGTACCGGCTAGCACTGCCGCCTCAACTAGCACGCGTCCATAGCGTGTTTCACGTCTCCCAACTAAAGAAGTATGTGCCCGACACGTCGCATGTACTCCAACCGGACGTAATCGAATTGGATGATGACTTGACCTATGAAGAAACCCCGGTGCAAATACTCGACTACAAGGAAAGGGTGACAAGGAATAAAACTGTAAAGATGGTCAAGGTCCTGTGCTCCAACCACGAGACGGAGACGGCAACCTGGGAATTGGAAGCCGACATGAGGCAACGTTACCCTACCCTCTTCCAAGACGACCCGACCACAGTTATGGGGACATAACTGTATTCTTAAGGGGGGGAGGATGTAACACCCGAGGAAAAACAAATTCAAATTGTTTTGAACTACGTCATGACTTGATCCCTTCACAGGGTACGTAGGCAGCTTAGAACTAATTTCTAAGTTCAGTCACGAAATAAATCACAAAATACATCACGAATTAGATCACAAGGACGATAGGAGGTGTTGGAACCAATTTAGACTAGGCTAATTAGGACACGGAAATGTTGCGAGCGATAAGCCGGACTCGTAACAAGTTTAAGGAGAAGATTCCGAAATGGAGACGACCCAGGGAATCGAGCTAACACGTAGAAAACCGATAGGGGAAAACGAGGGAAGACCCGACGGAACACGCGGACCGCCGAACCGGCCGGTCCGGCCGGCCCGCGCTGTCCGTGCGCCGCCGCGCGGCCACCGCGCGGGCAAGGGCGTCGCGACTCCAGGCTGATCGCGCGTGCTCCGCGCGGACAAAAGCTTAGGTGCGCGCCACCAGCGCGCCAGAGGTGCTGAAAGTGTAACCTTTCCTTCCATGGCGATTTTCTTGCCAAAAACAACACCCCTAACCATGGCAATCGAATCTCAGCCTTGGGGAAGGCTTAAGAATACCCTAGGGGCGCCCCAAACCCTAGGTTTTCAGTAAACATTCAGCCTCCACCCTCAATTCCCTCTCCAAGTTCGAAACTCCTTCGACACCACTTTCCGGCAAGTATTCCGGCGACGACGGGACGACCGGGACAAGCCACTGCCCTCTAGACTCTTGGTAAGCTATTGTACAAAGTTTCAATTCGTCCATAGATCTCAGAAACTCATATTCTAACCCTTTTTCCTTACTACGATTTCCCGTCGGAAAACGAACAAAAAAGCGATCGGAGAAGTTGGCCGTTCGTCGTGACCCTAGGACGTCCGGAAACCCAATCCAGCGACCCTATCATCATTCTAAGTAAGTTAAAACCTTACTCACAAATTTTCGTGGTTGTTTGTTGTTTAAATCTCGAGATATAGGCTTGTAACAAAAATCGGTTTTCAAAAACCCTATTTTCATCCAATTTTAAAGACTCGCCTAAAACTCGACCTTTGGGAATTCAAACCGAAAACGTTTCAACATAAAAGTTCTTCCTAACACTTTTATCTATCTTGTGTCCAAATTTCAGCCGTTGACATTGAGTTTTGCTATCCCAAATCCCGCCGTAAACTTTCTGTATCGAACCGAACGTTTTAAAACTGTGACAGATTTCTTCATTCAACTTGATGCATGTTTTTCACCCATTTTTCGAATGATTTAACTTTGCATTTCTAAACAAAAGTTGTAGATAATTGTGTCTAGATTATGCATATAAAATTTCACGGATTTTGGTGTTCATTTGATATGTCAAACGGCCGAGTTTTTAAAACTGCTTTAAAATCGTTTTGAGGGCCGCGAGTATGCAGTGAGTTGCACTCGATTTTTGAGTACCAAGAATTCATTATTTCCAAATTCTTAAAACATGAAAGTTGTTCCTTAACGTGTTGTGTAGTTACTGTAAAAATTTCGCATCGATTGGTTTTGAAATGAATTTTTAATCGGCGTTGCACGAACCTGTGACGAAAACAGTTTTTAAGACATAAATTATTCTTTGCAATGAACTCGAATTTCGACTCACTTCGGAACCTTATTTCCAAAAACTTAAAACATGAAAGTTGTTCGTGTGTGTGTTTTTGAATTACTGTAAAAGTTTCAGAATTTTTGGAGAAAAGACGAATTTTTAATTAAGAAAGGCGTAAACTGCCTCGAATAGGATTTTTCGAACTTGAGAAAACTCGAACTATGAAAACGCGATATCGATCATTTGATAACTTTGAAATACGAACTTTCGAAAAATCCCGTTCACTAGGCTGAGCCGATCTTCATACTATCATTATCTTTGAGACTGCCTCGTTAGTGGTCTCCTTACTATTTGAGATTGCCTCGTTAGTGATCTCGCGCGCTGTATTTGTGGATCGCCTCGTTAGTGGTCCTACTATCTTTTTGGATCGCCTCGTTAGTGGTCCTACTATCTTTGAGACTGCCTCGTTAGTGGTCTCCCATTGTTTGGACTGCCTCGTTAGTGGTCCTATATTGAGATTGCCTCGTTAGTGATCTCCCGGTATGGTGTCCTCTTCTTAGTCTACGGGATGAAAAGTAAAAGACTTGTGTGAGTGTTTCATTATGCTTAAATCGTATTTATCATGTCTTTAATTATGTATTTAAAGTTTATGCATTTTAATTTATGCTTTAAATTACGCTTTTAAGATTAAGCCCTTTTATCATGTTTTTCCGCTGCTAATAAATTATGTATTTTTAAATTCTCGTACGGTAAGCGAAATCTTTAGTTTAAACACTTGTAACCCCTTTCATTTGTTAGTTAGGGATTAACTTACTCAGTATATTTTTATACTGACAACCGTTGTCATTTTCCTTTTTCTTTACAGAGTATGTCGAGTGACGCATTGCATATGCACTTGGGGGGAATCATAACGGACATTTTAAATTCTGCATCGTACTGTTTTTACCGGGTCTGTTAAACCCGAGGATTTGGCCATGTTGGCCGTGATTTACTTTTCGCTGCACTTACTCTATTTATTTTTCGCACATGATGATTACTACTATCGTATTAAGTATTATAAATTTCCGGACTAAATCTTGAAATGTTTTTAAATCTTTTACATACCCACTAGCCTTGCATTTCCTTAGCGAGCTCGGGAAGCCGTGTCTCGCTAGGGAGATGCGGCGGTGACATCCCGGCCTGGGTTATCAAATCCGGGGTGTTACACCCATTATTTCTGTCTCAAAACTTTTGGACACGTCGTCCAATATATTTGTTTACATTTAATATCTTAAAATGTACATATGTAAAAATTATGTAATATATATATATATATTCTAAAACTACATGATTAGACAAATCTAGCAAGACCAAATTTGAATATATTTTTTCGTATGTAATTACGATTACATTAGGTCAAAGTTGATCAATAAACAATATTAAAAAGTCAAAATGAGACACTTTGAGTGCGACTGAGGGAATATTTTTTAAGAAATACTCCATCCATTTTATAATAAGTGTAACACTAGGAAATGACACAAGATTTAAGGTAACTTAATAAAATTTAATTAGTTGAAGTAATTAAATAAATAAAATAAGTCACATTTAACTTTATTACTTTTGATTTTTATTTTAATGAATATAAAAAATTAATAATTTAAGTATAATTAGTAAAAATTATTAACCTTCAAAATATTTCAAATATGGTAGTTTAACACTTATTTCCAAACACCCAAAAAGATAAAGTGTAACACTGAAAAAGGATGATGTAATTCATTAATCTATATTTTAACAGATTTGTAATTGACGAAAAATAAAAACTCAGAAAATTGTGATTGTGAATGATCAAAGTAAGTTCATATTGAAAGGCTAATTGCTGCAAATTCTATAAGTTTGAAAATTTTCTCTGGAATGCCGGTACAAAATGAAGTTTTAACGTCTAAAACAAATAATCTATTGATACTAGAAGAGACATATTATAATAAGGAAGAAATGAAAGCGGATCATACTAAGTTATTACCTATGTTGATTAATGATAAGAATAATGTTTATAATAATATAATGTTTGTAGTTGATAGTGATGGGTGTTGATTAATTTTTCTTTACGTGGTGGAACTGACAAGATTTATCAATAATTTATCTAGAAAATATTATGTTTAGCCCTTCATGGTAGATGTAATATTGTGCTGCCTGTAGCATCCAATGGAATAGCACCCTTACTCATTCCAAGAGGTATGACTGCACATTTTAGATTTGGTATTCTACTAGATTGTGACGAGAATTCTACCTGCAAAAAACTTACATCAGAAAATTATTTAACCTCTCTTCTCATTAAAACAAAGCTCTATATTTGGGATGAAAATTCTTGATTAGTAGAATGATTATGAGCCCGTCTGAATTAACCAAATTCTCCATTCGATTTCAGAGGAAAAAATTCCACTCGCAGTTTGTTTTACTATGACTATATAAAAAAAAAGTAGATGTCAACCTTTAAAGAAGGTTAGACTCTATCTTCAAAAACCAGTTTTTACCTATGTCAATGACATGTTGCAATATCCCATGTCACTGTAAAGAGGGGACTCGAAGTACTAATAGTAATTAAGATGGATTAACTTAAGATACTATAAGAAATCTTAATTATAATGAAAATTATATATGGCAAAAATTTGCACAATGAAGACTTCATGTACGTGATGGTAATTGGTAAAGCTGGTATTAATCTTGAAGATGTGCAATTAGATATGACATTTCCAGATGATAATTTTATAAACTGTACGCGAGATTCTATAGTGGCAATTGTTGAGAGTACTTATACAAATATAAACTACACCACTTTAAATCCAAAAAATTTTATATATTAACCCCTACAAATAATATTGTTGCTACAATTAATAACTACATCATGGATAGTATGTCTTCAAATGAAAATGTGTATATATATCAGTTTTAACAATATCTTTTTGAGAAATAATCTGTTTTATTCCCACAAAACACAAGTGAGTTCACAACCACCAAAACATAAATGCCTCTATACTACAATCAATTAACAATATTTGTCAAAAGGATGAAAGCATAGATAATGCCAATAAATTATTTTCGCTGGAATATCTAAACACAATAAATTATTCTGGATTACTGAAGCTTGAAATATAGTTGAATGAGGGTTGCATAATCATGCTTCTTAGGAATATATATATCCATCAAATAAATTATGTAATGGAAGTATGTTGATAGTAATCAAGATGCGGAATTAGATAGTTAGGGTTAAACTAATTTTCGAAAAACCATGAAAGTAGAAAATTCTTAATTGGTAGAATTATTATGAGCCTATTTGATTTAACCAAATTTTTTATTCGATTTGAGATGAGAAAATTCTCATTCACAATTTGTTTTGCTATGATTATAAACAAAAATCAATGTCAATCTTTAAAGAATGTCGGATTTTATCTTCCAAAACCAGTTTTTAGTCATGAACAGTTATGTTGTAATATTTTGTGTCACTAACAAGATGTGGCTAAAAGTATTAATATGTAATTAAGAATGATTAACTCAAATACCACAAGAATTGTTGTTTACAATGAAATTTATATATGACAGAAAATTTGCAAAATTGATAGTTGATGTCAGTGATGGTAAAGCGGGTATTGATTTTGGAGATATACAATTAGATATGACATTTTCAGATGATATTCTTAGGAACTCTACGGGTGATCCTATAGCGGTAATTTTTTAAAGTACATATACAAATATAAACTGCACCATTTCAAATTCAAACATTTTAAAAGATAGTATTATACTAGCCCCTATCAATGAGATTTTCACCAATAAAATTTTCAGCAAATTGTTAGAAAAAATTTTACATTATGCTTCATACTTATTTTTGAATTTTATTTTATCTTAATTTAATTTTCAAATCAATAAAAATATTATTTTAATAGTTATTTTTATTGATCTGTTATGTTTGTACCAGACAAGACACAGAAGCTAAAGAATACGGTATAATATAATTTCTTTATTATTTTTAAAATAATTAAATTATATTATCATATACATCATCTTTTGAATATATCAAAAAATATTACACATTTTTCATTGCTCAAAATATAATTTATAATATAAATATATACTTCCTCTGTATTTTTGTTTGCTACGTGACCCACGTAGCACGCAGTCCAATACACATTTTAAACCATTAATAACTCAAATTCGGTACATGTAAAAATTCTAAAATTTTCATATATAAAAACTACAAGACGAGACGAATCTAACAAGATCTCACTTGGCTATATTTTAACTTGTATAAATATGATAAAATTTCAAGTCAAAGTGTTTATGTGAATAGTGTTGTTTTTCCAAATGTAGCTATTTTTTATAAACGGAGGAAGTATATTATATAAAATATAAAGTTATGCCCGTCGAGTCTCGACGGGTTATTTACTAGTTGTTTTTAAAACTAACAAAGAAATCATATTATACCGTCTTCTTTAGCTTCTGTGGCTTGTCCAGTACAGATCTAACCTATCAATAAAAATAATTATTAAAATAATATTTTTGTTTAATTTGTAATTTAAATTAAAATAAAACAAAATTTAAATATAAGTATTGAGCATAATATGAAAAATTCCCATGCAATTTGCTGAAAATTTCATTGTTGAAAATCTTATCGGTAAAAGCTAGTATAACACTATCCTTAAAAATGTCTGTATTATAAGTGGTGCATTTTTTTTTTCTTTTTTGAGGAACGAAAACTTTCATTTCATAAAAGAAATCCACAAATACAATAATGACCCTTGAGATTACACCTTTCGGACCACAAGCACAGCCTCAGAATTTAATTAAGCAGCCATTGGATGCAAAACAGACAAAACCAGCATATCTATCATCAACACTAAAACTACAATTGCTAACAGTAAAAACACTCTATATTCGCCTCAATCACCATGATCACAGAAGAAGCTTACTGCACTATAACTATTCAAATTCCAATCCTTCCATCTTCGCCAAGCACCTCCAACGTCACAACTGATTGTATATGTACTTTAAAAATATTTGTATATTTGTATATGTACTATAAAAAATTACCGTTATAGGATCACCCGAAGAGTTTATAAGAATATCATCCGGAAATGTCACAACTGATTGTACATCTCCAAATTCAATAACAGTTTTACCATCACCTACATCAAGTATCAATTTCGCAAATTTTTTGTCATATATAAATTTCATTGCAAATATTTCTTGTGTTCTGTTGAGTTAATCATTCTTAATTGTTTATTAATACTTTAAGTCACATCTTGCTAGTCATACGAAATATTGCAACATAACTGTTAATGGCTAAAAATTGGTTTTGGAAGATAAAGTCATTCTTAAAAGATTGACATTGACTTTTGTTCATAATCATAGCAAAACAAACCGCGAGTGAGAAATTTTTCATCTGAAATCGAATGGGGAATTTGATTAAATCAGATAAGCTCATAATTATTCTACCAATCAAGAATTTTCTTTTTTCATGGTTTCTCGAAAATTAATTTAACCTCAATTATATGGTTCTGCATCTTAGTTAAGATCAACTTACTTCCACTGCATCATTTATTTGATGGATCTATATTACTAAGATGCATGACTATAGAACCCTCATCAACGATATTTTTCAGTAATCCAGAACAATTGATTGTGTTTAGATATTCCAGAGAAAATAATTCATTGGCTTTACTTATGCTTTCATCATCTTGATAAATATTGTTAGAACTGATATATATACATTTTTGTTTGTAGATATATGTTCCATAATGTAATCATTGTTCTTATGAGCAATCATTGGTATGGGTTAACATAATCTTTAAAAATAGCTGGATTTGAAATGGTGTAGTTCATATTTGCATAAGTACTCTGAAAAAATACCGCTATATGATCTTCCGTATATTTTATAAAATTATCATCTGAAAATATCACATCTAATTATACATCTCCAAGATCAATACCAGCTTTATCAATTTCCATTGCGTATATGAAATATTCATTGTGCAAATGAGTTTTTTTTTCTTTTTAATAGTCATAGTAAAACAACTGTGAGATGGGAATTTTTTTCTCTGAAATGAAATGGAGAATTTGGTTAATTCAGACTGGCTCATAATCATTCTACCAATTAAGCATTTTCATCCCAAATAATAAGTTTTGTTTTATTGAGAATGGAGAATTATGGAGTAAGTTTTTTGCATGTAAAATTCTCGTCACAATCTAGTTGAATACTAAATTTAGAATATACAGTCCACTGGATACTATTCCACTGGATGCTACAGGCAGCACCACATCACCTCTTCCTCGAAGGGCTATACATAATGTTTTCTAGATAAATTATTGATAAATGTCTTATCATTTCCATCACGTAAAGAAAAAAAATCAAACATCATCACTATCAACTACATACATTATTTTATTATAAACAATATTACGTTCATCAATCAAGAAAGAAATAGCTTAGCATGAACCGCCTTCATCTCTTCCTTATTATAATATGTTTGTTCTAGTATCAATAGATTATATGTTTCAGACGTTAAAACTTCATTCAGTATCGGCATTCCAGAGAAAATTTTCAAACTTATATAATTTGCAGCAATTAGCCTTTCAATTCCTAGTAAAGCTATATTTGTATTTGTTATTGCGTAAAATACAAATCTGTTAAAATATTTCTTAAAAAATAGATTAAAAAATAAAATTTTTCTTTATTTACTGATGGATCTATTCACACTCATAATAACTCTTTATACAACAGATTCTTTTATTTATAATATGCTCTATGAAAATAATTAATTTACTTTAAACCAATTCCAAAAAATATGAATTTTCACATTTCCCTTAATAATTATAATCATTTTGAATTATTTTTAGAGATAATAATTATTTTAGACAATCAGAATGATCAATTTTCAGATTTTAGCCATTAGTTTTTCATTTACAATTTTTGGGCCACTACAAAGCTGTCGGACCCACAAAAAGGGCCAAAACGGACCGCATGTTGTTCAAATTACCTCATAATGGTCCAAAAATAGAAATCACATTCCTCTGGTAGCCCATTTATGTTTTTTAATTATTTTTTATGTAACAAAAATAAATAATATTAATTCCATCCCATTATTTATGTCTTGCTCTTTTTTTTGACATTTCGAATAAAAAAATAACCAGTTAATAACAATGTGTCTAACCATATCTTGATTCTATATAAATTAAAAATTCCATATCTTTTTAAAACTGAAAATTATGTGAATAAAACAATGCAAAACCTAATATAAATAAATAAATAAATAAATAATACAAAAATCTAAAATAAAAATAAAATGCAAAAATCAAAATAAATAAATAAACGCAAAATTAAAATTTGAAATCTTTTAAAAGCTAAAAATTGTAGGAATTCCATATAAGTTAAAAATATTATTTAAAAACTGAAAATTGTGTAAAAATAAAAATTGTTGGAATAAAAAGTGCAAAAATCTAATATAAATAAATAAAAGAACCAAAATCTAGTATAAATAAATGTAAATATACAAAATTTTAAATTTCAAATCTTTTAAAATTGGTAATTATTTCATATAAATTTAAAATTTAATATCTTTTTAAAAACGGAAATAAGGATTTTCATATCCAAATCAATAAATATTTTGACATAAATAAATATAGTAAATAAATAACAAATACAAAAATCTATATTTAATTAATAGAAAATGCAAAAATCTAAGAAAATTGAAAATTTAGAATGGAGACACCACATTAAATGTTGACTTGGTTGACCACTAATGGTTTTAATAATATATAGATATTAGAAGTAGTAGTCAATGGCTTAATGATTTTGTAGGATTAGGTTGCATTAATAAATTTATGATTTGGAGTCTTCTCCTTTTTTTTTTGTTTGTTTCCCGTTTTGGCCCGTTTGCTTGTTTCTTTCTGTAAATATTTGATATAAAACCGGTTTCAGCCCTCCTTTTCCCCGAAAAACAAAAAAGATAAATTTATCTGAATTCCCCGAAAAAAAAAAAAGATAAATTTATCTAAACTAATTCGATGTTTACATGGGGTGTTTACTTCATAGGATTATCGAACCCTAACACATATTGACATTCAGGGATTACGGCCCATGATTATCATGAGACCGGGGGAATTATAATATTTCATTGATGGGATTATATAATTCTATCTCAAATTCAGGGCCTTCTAATCATATTTGATGGCACTGTTCTAATAAAAAATTCAGGAGTATTTAATAAATTAAGTACAAATGTTTAAAGGTATTTGTAAAACTGACTTATAAAAAAATTGAACATAAAAAATTTAACTCGCCTATCAACGATTATATAGTTCTTTACAAATGAGTAAAAGTAAAATAAAGTACATAAATAATAGCAAAACAACTAGAGCCCAGGATGAATAGACTAATAGAAAAATTAAAAATAATTTATTAATAGATTAATAAATTAAAGCAAAAAAAAAAAAGATTGGGGCCCCATTTTCTGGTGGCCCTGTGCAAAAGCACATGATGAACGGGGCCTTAGCCGGCCCTGAGTCTAGCCTTTGTTTTTACTAATACTAATAAGGGCCCAAGAACACGCTACTTCTTCAACCTATGCAGTACATATTCTATTCAAAAAGCAAGAAAGATCACTCTTGAAAGCAAGCTTAGGATAGCACTCGCCATGGATGATAGGATTGAAAGAGAGAACCTAACAGCGCACTTCAGCTAGGAACTTCAACAAAGAAGCTCCGGCTGTAGGATAATTATGCCTTTTAGACATACAAAAATGGAGGCTTATGCCTATATTACAGTATATAGCATAGTTCTTAGAAGTGTATTTTTACAGCTCTAACCCTATATAATAAGTTGGAGACACCTCAGCTCAACTTACAATACAAGAAAGGGCGATCCTAAAAACCATACCCAAACCCAACCTACTTTACTTCTTGAAAACCTCCAATCGGCATGAGATACCCGGAATGTGGGCTGGCATAGACACCTTACTCCTCGTCAAAGGTGGATGAAATTATTCATATGAAGTGTAAGTATATGATTATTTAATCAATCCAAGTTAAGATAACATTAGCTACGATGTACTATATGATATCGAGTTCTATTATTATTATTATTATTATTATTATTATTATTATTATTATTATTATTATTATTATTATTATTATTATCAATTTAATCAATGCCATCCCACCGAACACCTCTATTGGATTAGGTCCCACGATTAATAATGAGCCCGGTATTACCTTTTCTATTGGAATTACTTTCATCCCATCCATATGATAAGGACTACAATCACACGAATTTAAGATTAATATTATCTGCCCAATGGCTTTAAAAAAAGAAAAAGGAAAAAAAAATGTATGTGCAGTGCAGTGCATCCCAACATAATAAACCCTAAAACATTTGAATTATTTGGAACCTCTTCTAGGATCTTGAATCACAATCCTCCAATGTCCATCACCAAATTTCCCATTCCTTGCCTTCATCCTGTACTTCTCAATCCTCTCCTCCATCCGCCGCGTCAGTCTGCAGTAATCCCTCAAATTTTCCGGCATCGTATCATACACGCGCCACCATCTCTCGTTCGCCGAGTCACTTGCAAACTGCCGGTACTCGGCCTTATCCCAATTGCAATCATAGTCCTTATAGCACATCCACGGCTTCAACCCTAGGTAATGTACTGCGTGTACATATTCCCCCATCTGATGATCATCATCATCGCCGCCACCGCCGAAGAATTTCAGGCGGTTCACGCTGTTCGAAAGACGGTGCCACCAGGGAAACATTTCGTTCAGAAACCCCTGATCTCCACCGTTGTACGATCCTACGGTGAACCTTTCCTTCATTAGGGTTCGAAATGTGCATTCCGATGGCTCGACCACCATCACGCCGGAGTTGAACAGGTGGCCGTCATTTCCGGCGGCCGAGATTTGGGGGTAATTGTAGAGTGCGTCTATGTTTCCAGCGACAACCAGATCGGAGTCGATGAAGATGAGCTTGTCGTAGTCGGTGAGCTGCCATATCCGGAGTTTGCTGTAGTTCCACTCGTTGTATGAGTCTTTCTTCGATTGGGGACTGCGGATCCTTCGAATCCGCCGGACTTTCCAGCCCGCAGATTGGAGACCGTGAATGGACGCTGGGGAGATATGGTCGTCGGCGAGGAGGATGAGGTCTTTTGTGGAGTTTGATTGGATGATACTCTGCGCCAGGACTATTGCGCCACAAACGTAGGATTCCGATGAATGGAGGACGGTGACGTATGCCTCTCGCTGTGGCCGCCGCCGGAGACTGAGGTGTCCGGCGTCGGACTCCCCGCGGCTTCCCCACAATTCTTCTCCTGAAAAACTCAATGGTTATTATTAGTAAATGATTAATGAATCCGTTAGGGTTTTGTTTTACAAGTAGTTAGTTAGCTACTAATACTGCTTTTGATACATCATTTGACTATGAGTTGTCTATATAATAATTTGAAAAAAAAAAATGGAATTGGTCACTGTCAACTGCATATACGATTTGTGCATTTGAATTTTGTGGTCTCCGAATAATTTGATGACTGCAGTTATTTTTGTGATGAATAAAATTAATTATGTCAGAAAAATCAATCATTTTCTTTAGGCATTACATAAAATATGTCCAACACAAATACTAAGGTATACATCACATTATCACATTTTGCATATTTATGAACTGTGGGTATTCAATTAACCAATGCATCACAGAAATATTTTTTTTGTTATCACCACTCTACATGCAGTCTTCAATGGAGTATGTACACTAATTCTATTGGGAAAAGATATCAACCCACTATAAATCTTATTTGATCAAATATAACATTATTCAACTTTTTAAATGAGTGAATCCTTAAACAAACAGTACTACTAGTTACTACCAAATAGTGCACATATGCAAAACATACATCGGTTAGTAGTTACGGCGTTGTTAAAATAAGTATAGAAAATTTAAAACACTTCAAACGACGTCACAAAACCCATGTTTTTAAGGATCCCTAAGAGGCTGCAGTAATTGTTCAAACAAATTTAAGTGCAAAATGGGATTTAAAAAGCTGAAATCTAGTGTAATACAAAAATGTAATTCAATAATCCATGACATATGAGCTTACCAGATTGATGAGCAAATAGAGGGGCTACTTGGCAACTCCCCACAGGCATAGCCACCTTGTATTTCAACCTCCACAATTCAGGCTTATACACCCAAACATTTCTCCCTTTCCAAATGAGATCATCACATCTAAAAATCTCCCACATCGGTCCCATTTCCCCTACAAAAACTGCATACACATTATTATAATTATTATTGTTTTCATGACCATTACTTCTCCGGCGGCCACTTCTTACCAACAAATTAGCCACCACTAAATTCACTTGCAACCTAAACACATCCCTCATTCCACTCTCTTCATTGCATTCTCCACAAGGAATTCTAGCCACCACTACATCCAAGTCTTTGTACTCCTCAAAGCTTGGGAATGGGAGGATAGGACAGTTCGGAGGGGCATTCTCGTCTATCCATTCAGGATAAAGATCAGACCACGTAACGCTCTTGTTCACATGGTCGAAATGTGCCTCAACAATCTCCCCCATTGTGCGGATGCCTCCTGTCTTTCCATCCATGTTCACCAATCCTACGTTGATGCGATCATGCCCCAACTCGCGTGCAATGGCCTCAAACCACTTGGGGTTTTGTGGAGATCGGGTGATTTGGGCACCGATTTGGAACTCGTTTTGAAGTTGTCTTACGTAGCGAATGGTGAAGAATGTAAAAACAACCAAGAAAAGAATGCAGGAAAATGTGAAAGGGTTGGGCTTGGAGGGTTTTGAGGCCATTATTATTGATTATGGAAATAATGAAGGTTGGGGTGATTAGCGTGTTTGTGTGTACGTGTGTATATATATATTGCATAGGAAAAATTGAAATAATTTAATTTTATAAATAAGATATTATGGGATAAAATTAAAGTGGATATAGATATAGATATATGGGTGCACGTTGTGATAATCTTTGTTTTGTGTTTTTATCAATTTGTTTGTGTGTTTAATTTGTTTATTGTTGTTCCAACTCCAACAATGTGGGTGGCATGTAAGATGCTTGAATATTCTTTTCTAACTACTTTTAATTATTTTTTAATTCCTTGCCTGCAAATCGGAGGTAGGTGCTTGATAATATTAAAAATGGAAGGCTATAATTTATACTTCTATTCTGTGTCCTGTCCCCTCAAGAGTCAAGACAAAGAAAGCTGCACTATAGCTGTACTGAAATTAGGTAATTGGCTTAGTCAAACATCTGATTTGTTCGAATTCGAAACTTTGTCGTTGTATTTTCTAAATCTCCCATCATTTAATAATTTGTTTTACATCATGTATGGTGGCCTTTATTTTTCTTCAATCGGGGCTATTTAAATGTAATGAATTGCTTTACCAGTAACAGAATGAACTTTTCGCACGTTTAGGTTTGTTTTATGTCTTGTCTAGCTCCATGTGTACCCAAAATTCAAATCAATCGGATGCATATATAGTCTGGTTTACAGGCTACAGCACACAGGCCGCCTTTCATTGTAAATGATTAGTTCTGAATTTTGATATGTTATTTATCATGGAAACTAACTGTTAACCCAACAAAAATATTAAGCCCATATCTGTTAGTCTAATGTTAAAGCCCATCCAAGATTATCTGGCCCAGTCCGTGGAAATATATCCGGAAGAGAGGACGCGTCTTCAGGTCAGTAAAGATATATCCGGAAGGGGATACATCTTCAAAGTCTCAGTCCATGAAAATATATCCGGAAAAGATGACGCACTTTCAAAGGCCCAATTTATTTTTCAAGGCTCGGTCCAATTCAAGATTTATCCGGATAATGACCAAGGGAAGGTGGGCGACAGGGGAGTGATGCATCCCTCCCAAGCTGTCAATCCTCGAGCCGCCATCCTCTCGCGTGCGCCGTATGTGTCACAGAAGTCAAGGGAAGATTAATGAAGGACGGCGCCATCACGCGTCTCATTAATGCAGCCTGGGGTCTCACTCTCTATAAAAGGAGGAAGAGGCATGAAAGAAGGGCATCATCAACAAACATCCCAAGAGGATTTTCATATTTTCTGCATTATTCATTCCGCAAGTTTTAATTCCTTTACAACTTTCTTATTTTCGTGTAATTCCTTTATGCAATTCTTGTAATCCTTTCGATACTCATCAATTAAAAAAGAGATTTCTCCCTCAAAGAAATTCTTGGTTAACAAATTGGCACGCCCAGTGGGACACGAAGTGGAAACCATATCCGCTTGGAAGTGTATGCAACTTAGATCTGGACGAGTAGTAAGGGACTTAACACAAAGATTTGGAGAAATGTCGCTACATGAAGAAACTCCAGTAAGAACACCATCTGAGAACGTCGATAATACGGCGACTACCTCCCAACCACCGAAGGGGATGATGCAAGTCCCAACCTTTTCGGAACAAATACGGCTATCGATGACTGAATCGATGGCTGAATTCATGCCTTTACTTACGAGGCACCTTATGGATGTATTGCGGCCTGCCATGGCCGATCAAACTGACAGGATACGTGGATCCATGCGTACTCCACAAGAGGGATATATCCCTGCAAATGGCATGAATATGTCACCAAGCGTTACAGGACCGTATGGCGGTCTACAAAAGACTTGGGGGACAACTTTTGGCCAGCCATCACTCTCTGAGTTTGGAGCACCACCTCCCATGATGTATGCTCCATCAGGATACTTGATGGCGTCTAGCGCTGTTCCGACACAGCCATTTGGAGTGGCGGCTCCCATTCCACCGGCCGCCATTCATAATCTAGGTGTTGGAGGAGGACACATGCAACCTCAGGCCGCCAACATGCCTCTGGTTGCCAACATGCCTCAGGCCACCATGCAACATCAGGCCTCCAGCCCACACCTGGCCGCCATGCAGCATCAGGCCTCCAGTCCACACCTGGCCGCCATGCAGCATCCGGCCTCCAGTCCACACCTGGCCGCCGTGCAGCATCAGGCCTCCAGTCCACATCCGGTCGCCATACCGCATCAGGCCGCCAGTTCACACCCGACCATGCAACATCAGGCCGCCGGTCCACACCCGGCCGCCAGTCCACACCTGGCCGCCAGTCCACACCCGGCCGCCATGCAACATCAGTCCGCCAGTCCACACCCGGCCGCCATGCAACATCAGTCCGCCAATTCACATCCTACCGCCATGCAGCATCAGGTCGCCAGTTCACATCCTGCCGCCATGCTGCATCAGGCCGCTAGTCTATACCCGGCCGCCATGCAGCATCAGGCCACCAATCCTTTCCCAGCCGCCATGCCTCCTATACAGGTGCCCGTGGTGTCCCCCGAGTTGTTGGCAGATATGATGCAACAACATTTCGGGATTCAATTAAGGCCGATGGAACGGCCCACATACAGGAAACCATACCCAGAATGGGTAGACACTATGCAGCCTTATCCTAGAGGCTTCAAAATGCCCGAGTTCACCACATTTTCGGGAGACGACGGCAAATCCACAGTAGAACATGTGGGCAGGTTCACTGCTCAATGTGGCGAAGCAGTGGCCAACGATTGGCTGAAGCTAAGACTGTTCAGCTCATCTTTGACTGGACCCGCATTTGCTTGGTTTGCTTCCTTGCGGCCTAATTCAATTCAGAATTGGGCTGATCTCGAGCGGGCATTTCATGATAGGTTCTACACTCCCCTGTCACAGGATGCAACTGACCTTGCCCAGCTGGCCGAGAGAGCGGCCCGCGTGGAAAAATTCCTGGGAGAGCAGGAAGAGAGGCGTCCTATGCGTCGAGTCCATTTCGAAGAAGTGAAACTCAGTGATGACGAGGACGAACCTGTAGGGGTGGCTGTTGCAGAACTAGTTCAGACAGCCAAACCACATACATGTGCAGCTCTTAAGCCGCCAAAACAAAGAGAGGCTAAATATAAGCCTGAGGAAGACCTCTTTGACATGGGCAAGGCGGATCAAGTGTTCGATGCCCTACTCAAAGATGGTGTGATTAAGCTGCCTGAGGGGCAGAAATTACCTACGGCTGAGGATATTCGAGGCCGATCTTTTTGTAAGTGGCATAATTCGTTTACTCACAACATTACAAAATGCAGGAGTTTTAGGACTGCCATACAGAACAAAATAAAAGAAGGAGTTTGAAAATTGCAGGTATGAAGGTGGATTTAGATCCGTTCCCTCAACTTCCGATTGGTGCTTCTGGACTCTTACCAAACCCAGAAGATAGCGGCTCCAATAGCCGGACTGATAAAGGAAAAGAACATATTGAGTTCGACGAGAATGATGTAGATTTGTTATCTGATGAATCTGATCATGAAAGAAGAAAAGAGTTGTATAGTAAACAACCAAGATTTAAGAGCATGTCGAAGGAAGACTTCAAGAAAGTCCTAGAATCAGAAAAACAAGAACATAAAAAGAAGCAGAATCCTCCTCTGAGGGTTGAGATCCTTAAGCATGCTGTAGAGATCCATGAGAATGGGAAACACCAACCTATTATTCATGATTATAGGCATGGTGTACAGGTGGTTCCAACTTTGATGAGGCGTCCCGAACATCCTGTTGAGGCTGAAAGGTGGATGAGGAATCGGGCTCAGAGCAGATTTGCTCAAAAGAAGCCGCCATCCATGACTAGAAGTCAATTTAGACGGGCTCAGAGACGGTATGCCGAGGAGATGCGGCAATGGGAAGCTCAGATCCATAGGTTGGAGTCTTCCAAGCCTCAGAAGCCAGTACAGCCGATTTGTTTCAGGGGAGAAACCTCCGAACAGCGGAAACTCCTTCACCAGAAGGTACGTGGTACGGTGGCATGGGTTCCGGTTAGGGAACCTAACTCGCCCATAATACCTCGTTAGGGAAAGATGCACGAGGACTCAAGAAGACCACCTCAACCACCACCACCTTCTACCAGAAGGCCAATGCGGGAAAGGCCGCAGCTGCCATCAACTTCTACCAGAAGGCCAATGTAGGAGGGGCTACAACCGCCATCACCTTCTACCAGGAGACCAGTGAAGGAGAGGTTGCAGCCGCCAGCACCTTCTACTACCAGGAGGCCAGTACGAGAGAGATTGCAGTGGGTAGAACGAAAGCCTCGGATACCTTCACCAAGGCCTAGGGTAACCAAAGATGATATTCTTCAGACTAAACCATCAATTTCTAAAGACAAAGGTAATATAGCTACCGAGTCTGGTAATCAAGAATGTAAGATTAAGTCTGTGGGACAAAAGTTCATTGAGAAATTAGATAACATGGATCTGACTCCTTCAAATATGGCCATGGCTAGTGTTCTTATGAAGTACATGACATATTTAGCGGCCCATGAGGCCGATGAACTCGGAGTGAACCACATAGTTTCAAAGGATTCACAGCTTACTGCAAGGCGTTGGAATCCCAAAAGAAGCCAGAAGTCCCATTCGAAACAAAATTAACCAATGAAGCACAACAAGTGACTTTTGGGGCCACAACGTCTACAGAAGCAGGAGTGGCTGTGGAAGTCAATCTCAATGAACCTAAGGTGGGGATTGGTGCCTTAGGTATCATGACTGAGGAAGATGGCACGCTGGATAATATGAATCTTGACATTGATGAGGGGTATGAAGATGGTGTATGGGACGATGCTGACCTCAACATTAATGAAGAGTACGATGGTGATTTAGAGGGCATGGATCTTGAGGATGATTTTGATAGTACGGAATTCTGGAAAAAATTGGATGAAGAGCTTGGGGATGCAGATCATAAGAAAGAGCAGGAAGAAGAGTCGGCGGATCCCTCCGTATCCATGCAGGTCATTGGGTTAGCACCTGATGAAGATATAAGCGATGCCGAATCTGAGATTTGGGATGATGAAGAGCCATCATTCGCTAGGCTCATAGAAAAAATGGATGAAATGATAGCAGAATTGTCTCATCCAGCCCGGGATGTACCTCCTACACAAGAACTTGATGGCCAGCATGATGCTTCAAATTTAGCTTCGACACAGTTTGCCAAACCCGAGGTGGCCCAGACAAGGCAACTGAAACCCTTATATGTCAAGGCTCACATTGATGAACGTCTTGTACGCAGGGTATTCGTTGACAACGGGGCAGCGGCAAATGTAATGCCTATGTCGACTCTGAAGAAGATTGGGAAGAGTGAGAAAGATCTGATCCCCACCAGGGTCAGGATGTGCAGTTTCGTGGGAGAAGCAACCCAACCTGCCGGATTCATAACGGCAAATGTCACTATCGGTTTCAAGACCATCAAAGTGGCTTTCTTTGTGGTGAAATCAAAGACTTGTTACTCGGCGTTATTAAGAAGTGATTGGATCCACATGGCACAATGTGTTCCCTTTACTTTACACCAACAATTACTCATTTGGGATGGTGACCAGATAGAATTGGTAGAGGCAGATCCTCAACCCTTTGCAGGACAGGACGCCAATGATGAGGCGATCTTCTACTTAGAAGACATCCAACCTGCATCAGCTTTAATTGGTATGGACATGGATCTGGAATCCATTGACTTCACAACAAGCGGCTTCAAGTTACGTCCTGCAGATAGCCGACATGAAGCATCATGCTCTGCATGACGAGCAGCTACGACATTTATAAAGACTTGTTGCAGCGGCTCGCCAACACTGAAATAATGATGGGTGCCGAAATCAAGTCCAAAAACCCAACTGACATTCGGCCATCTGAGTGGCCATCTCCTATAAAGCGGATGTTGCCTAGTCCGGAAGCCAATGAACCACTTGTAAATATCAACCTCGGGACGGAGGCAGAGCCAAAGTTGACCAAGATCAGTGCGTCATTACCGGATTGAAAAGCGGCACCAACTGGTGGAGCTGATTCATAAATATAAGGATTGCTTTGCATGGCAGTACACAGACATGCCAGGACTATCAAGAGATCTGGTGGAACATAAGTTGCCAACTCACCCAGAATTCAGACCTCATAAGCAGCCGCCAAGACGGTTCGACCCAGACACCATCCCAAAAATAAAGGCCGAAATGAGAAACTTCTTAGAGCAGGTTACATTAGAACTTGTCGTTATGTGGAATGGCTTGCAAATATTGTACCTGTTATAAAAAAAAAACGGTCAATTAAGAGTCTGTATAGACTTTAGGAATTTAAACTTGGCAACACCCAAGGATGAATATGTGATGCCTATGGCCGATATGCTCGTTGATGCGGCTGCTGGCCACAAGTTTTTTATCTTTAATGGATGGTTATTCTGGATACAATCAAATCTTCATTTCTGAAAATGATGTACATAAAACAACCTTTCGTTGCCCAGGGCCAGTCGGCATCTTTGAATGGGTAGTCATGCCTTTCGGATTGAAAAATGCTGGGACAACATACCAAAGGGCCATGAACATGATTTTTCATGATTTAATTGGCCATACACTTGAAGTTTACATCGATGACACAGTTGTGAAATCATGCGAATTCGATCAACACTTGGATCACCTTGAAGGCGCCTTCATCCGAATGAGGCAACATGGGTTGAAAATTAATCCAGCTAAGTGTGCCTTCGGAGTGGCGGCAGGAAACTTCTTAGGTTTCCTGGTGCATGAGATGGGCATTGAGGTAGACCAAAATAAAGCTAAGACCAATCTCAAAGAGCTGCAATCACTAATTGGTAAAATTAATTTCTTAAGGAGATTCATTGCCAATGCAGCAGGAAAGATGAAAGCATTCAATACCTTACTTAAAGGAAGAAAGAACGAGAAATTCATGTGGACGTCTGAGCATGAAAAGAGCGTTGGTCAACCCTCCAGTATTAGTACCGCCAAGGCTTGGAGTACCTTTGAAACTATACGTATCCGCCGCCGAAGAATCTATCGGTTGCCTGCTTGCACAGGATGATGAAGACGGCAAGGAGAGGGCTATCTATTACCTTAGCAAGACTCTGCAAGGGCCAGAAGTGAGATATACCGCATTAGAAAAATTATGCTACGCCCTAGTATACTCCTGCAACAAGTTGGAACACTACATGCTGCCAAGAACAGTTCATGTAGTAGCTCCCTTTAACTTGGTAAGGACACTCTTGCACAAGCCGGCATTGAAGGGCCGACAAGCTAAGTGGGCTATGAAGATTAGTCCCTTTACCCTGGTACATATTCCCCAAAAGGCAGTCAAGGGACAAGCATTGGCTGATTTTTTAGCTCAACATCCTTCGTTGATATTGCCAGAGGATCCCAAAGAAGCGTCCTTTATAGGGTTCGAACCTTGGGAACTAACTTTTCAGGAGCCGGTATTACGATTAGTAGTCCTCGTGGAGAACATTGGAAGCTTGCTAGAGAGTTAGAGCCTGACACCACCAACAATCAGGCGGAGTACGAAGCTCTAATATTTGGCCTCGAGACAGCATTGCTGAAGGGTGCGAAATCCATTACAGTTTTTGGAGATTCCCAAGTCATCCTGAAACAGTTAACAGGATAATATGAATGCAAGAGTCCTAGATTGATTAAGTGTTATGAAATAGCACTAGAGCTACTGGGCAAGTTTTCGGACGCCACCATCACACATGTGCCTAGGAGCCAAAATCAAGAGGCTAACGAGGCCGCTCAACTTGCTTCGGGTTGGCAGACTGGTCGCCCTAGGGGGGCACCATGCATTGCCACCGTCACAAGTGAGCCTGTGGACCAACAAGAAATCCAACCTCTAAGTCCGAATGATGATTGGAGGACCGAGATCAAACGATATCTTGAAAACCCATCATCTGGAGGAGATAGTTCTCTAAAGGTTAAAGCTTTACGATACACACTAGTTGATGGCGAATTATTCCGAAGGGCGGTCGATGGATTACTACTCAAGTGCATAGGACCCGAAGACGCAAAGTTGGTGATGGGAGAAGTCCATGAGGGAATTTGCGGCTCTCATCGGGCAGGGCCTAGCATGAGATGGAGTATCCACCGCCATGGATATTTTTGGCCGGCTATCATGGAGGACTGCATCATCTACGCTCGAGGGTGCGAGGCTTGCCAAAAACATGGGCCGATTCAAAGAGTACCGGCGGAAGAGTTACACACAGTCATCAAGCCTTGGCCATTTCGTGGCTGGGGAATGGACATTATCGGGAAAATTCATCCACCATCATCTAAAAATCACGCATTCATATTAGTGGCTACTGACTACTTCACCAAATGGGTAGAAGCGTGGCCAATGAGGAAGATTTACCAAAACGATGTAATTAAGTTCGTGACTGAGCTCATACATCGATTTGGAATCCCCCAAACAATCACCGCTGACCAAGGTACTGTGTTCACTGGTGAGAAGTTTTTAGCTTTTGCTAAACAGTTCGGGATTCGCATATATCATTCCACTCCATATTACCCCCAAGCAAACGGTCAAGCTGAGGCCACCAATAAGATCTTGATAGGTAAGATCAAGAAGGCAGTAGGTGAGAAACCAAGGAAATGGCATGAGGCTTTGTCAGAGGTCCTAGGGCTTACAGATGCTCTAAATGTGCAGCCACTGGCTTCACACCATACTACCTGACATATGGTCATGACGCCGTTCTGCCCTTAGAGATCACAGTCCCTTCTCTAAGAGTGGCCCAGCAGCATCACTTAGACTTAACTAAGTATGAAGAGGCCATGTTGCGAGAGTTGGAGACAGCAGATGGCGACAAGCTTACAGCTCTGGAAAGCATCCGCCGCCAAAAGAAGAGGATGGCAAGATATTATGACAAGAGGGTCCGAGCTAAAACCTTTAGCGAAGGGGACCTAGTATGGAAGATGATACTACCCTCGGGGGTGCGCGATAGTGAAACAGGCAAATGGTCTCCAAATTGGGAAGGACCATTTATTATCACACAGAGACTAATTAATG